>JAAXOA010002865.1:0-12438 GCA_036561885.1 Salina celebensis
ATACATAATTTTGTAGAAGTTATTTCTAGCTATAGAGGACGAACGTTTATTCAAAAACTATATTTACTATTACACTATTCCAGTTCGGTTCACAGCATATGCTTGTAACTCTTCTCCTTCTGGTTCTGAAGACGCGCCGATGTTCTTTTCGCGGGTGTGCCTGAAGAGGGTGCTCCGGATCGGTGGCGTTTGGGCGTAGGCGTCGATGGTGTTCCAGGTTCCCCTTTTTTACGCTTTGTTGTTGGAGTCGATGGCGTTTGTGATGCTCGTAATCCGAGCTTTGGAGCTGGAGTCGATGGCGTTTGAGATCCTCGTAATCCGAGCTTTGGAGCTGGAGTCGATGGCGTAGGTGGTGCATCGGCATCTAAAAAAAATGCAAAGAAAATATGTCATCAATGGGCTGTACTACGACTTGAATTGGGAGTAGCAGCCAACAATGTTTGAATAAGTAATTACCGACTGCTGGCTGAGCGGGAAGATCATCCTGGGAGGAGTCAGGAGTACCACCGATGGCTTCAACGTTTTCAATCAACGATGTCGATGGCGCGTCCTCCGGTAAGTTGGAATCGGGGATATTTCCACCTGGACTCGTCTCAGCATCTAAAAAAAATGCAATGAAAATATGTCATCAATGGGATCTGTGCTACGACTTTAGTTGGGAGTAGCAGCTAACAATATTTGAATAAGTAATTACCGACTGCTGGCTGAGTGGGAAGCTCATCCTGGGCGGAGGCAGGAGTACCACCGATGGCTTCAACGTTTTCAAGCAACGATGTCGATGGCGCGTCCTCTGGTGAGTTGGAATTGGAGATACCCAATGTATCCATACTAGAGCGTCCTAATGTATCCGAGCCAGTGTCACCGTCAGTAGTTTGGCAAGAGGTGGATACTAAGTTTGTTCCAACGGTTGCTGCTACTGTAGCACCTACGATTTCACACTGGATGTATTGGTGGCTCGTCGTAGGTTGCGGTTCGATGATTTCCTCTTCTCCGTCGTCTTCCGAAATGGACTCAATTGGGCACCCAGGCGAGTTCGGAAAAGTCGTAGAAGAGGGACCACCATACATCTGCGAAGTTGGCCATACCTCCCCAATGTCTCCTACACGGACATGTACGGTTGGAATGGGTTGAGGCTCGAGATCTTCTTGGTTTTCTTGTGCGGTTTCCTCCGAATGATTGATGGCCTGGTCTTTGTTATCTTCATCTACGGCCATCTCTTCTGAGTGCTGTTCCTTGGAGGTTTCCTCACCTACAGGTGTTGAATTATCATTTCTGCAAACGTCAGCAACACCACTGGCTTGATGCAAGTTATCCGGGGCTTCACGCTCGCTGTTTGATTGATTAGAGTCTGCTCCCGTACTTCCTGGGGAAGGGGAAGACGACTTCTTAAATGGCCACCACCACGGCATCTTAAAGATAACGCCGGAATTGATAACAAAGGTGTGGGTGTACTAAACTTTAAAGATTAAAGGGTTTAAAGATAACTAATACCCAATAGTAAACTTTATTTAATATTTCTCTCGTATTTAAAAAATCTCGAAATTGTGGATTAGCCTTCAACCATCAACTAACTCCGTACTTGGTACTTGGAAGGTTGTTGTTACTTGTTGAGAATATCGGGACTCGAGATACCACGTGTCTATGGTTACTAGTTTCTTGTTTTCTCTTGAGGCGTTTTGAAAGCACAATTTCAAAATCGTTCAATGCGCTCAAGTATTTGAAAATCCTGAAAAGCTCGCGGGGAACTTCCTTGAAAACTTAAGTTGCACACACACCCCATTCAGTCGTTGACTAAAGTTTTTCTAATGGATTCCGCGCATGAATCTGTTCCGCAACAACTTCTTATCGACGATTTACCAAATGAGGTATAATACCCAAACCACTTCAATTAAATACTGATTACTGATTCAACTGACTTGCCACTTTTCAGCTACTCCTAGGCATATTCCGACACGTCGACTCTAAACACCTCGGCAATGTAACCAGTGTATCTAAACGATGGCGAGCAATTGTCGACGAAGTCATTGGACGAAGACTTTTCATCGGAAGACAATGCCAGTTTGTACCTCATTATAACAGTCGCTTCGTTCACACCTACGTGGACACTTTCGAAATAACCAAGGTTGGAATCAGAGAATGCTTTGTTGGCGAAATTGTGGAACCCACAACAAACATGCCATTATGGAGCCGGATACTATCAGCAATGCAATATCAGCAATACTTCTGTGCTTTAACAGTTTGACAGTAAGTGCATTGAGCTAACCAATTAATTGATGTATTTTTTTGTTTTACAAGGAAACTGTTCACTGTCGAGGCTGAGTATCCCGAGTTCAAGTATCCATATCTCCTCGAAACGATTCACTTTGATGGTCCCCTCCCCTCAGAGTATTTCCAATCTATTTTTTTTTTTTTTTTTTTGTTTTACAAGGAAAATGTTCACTGTCGAGACTGAGTATCCCGAGTTCAAGTATCCATATCTCCTCGAAACGATTCACTTTGATGGTCCCCTCCCCTCCGAGTATTTCCACTCTCTCGTGAATGACGCTATGAATTTAAGTCGCCTGGAAATCCACGTGACCGCGTTTTGCCTGCTCCAGCCAGCTTCGCTACAGCAGCTCGGGCAGACCATGAAAAACTTAAAAGAAATTAGCATTTGGGGACACAAGTTAACTGACGGATTATTTACTACGTTTTACAATCCTCAACCTATCGTCCCAAACATAGTAGCCTTCATTTCAAATACATTCCAGTCCCTGTCCTTCTTTGGAATTGAGTATCCCTTCGACATTCAAGATAACAAGCCTCTGACCCGAGAACTCTTCGACTTTTTAAAGCGCCATCGCGTCCACTTGGCTACGTTGAGGATCTGTGTCAATATAAGGATAACCGAGGAACCTTCCGAAATGGATGCGCTAGAAGACATGGAATGGATTAGAGACATGAGGAGTGTCTCAAGACAACTACGGTTGGCCAGCTTAGAACTGATAGTGAGCAGTATGCGAAGAGTTCGACTGACAAAAATCTGGATGGCTTTTGCGGAACATCAAAGATGTCTTACGAGTGCGACTGTGCTCTCCTTCAGAGTCCCTTCAAGTATCCTCAGCACTACTCTGCGAAAACAATAAAAACTCTCTCACAAGCTTGTTTGTCTCGAGGATTCTGATGACAAATGAAAATGCCAGTGTGATAATTAATGGGGCAGTGATTGGACAATGCCAGCACCTGCAACAATTAACAATAGAAGGAATGGTCCATAATCCCTCCCAAGCAGGACTAGTTAATACTCAAGCTTTGCCAACGTCTCTTGTTAAATTGGAGATAGGCGGGTTGATCCTTAATCATCATGATGCCCACGACTTGTTCTTCCAACTACCCAATTTAACTCACATTTGCCTGACGGATATTGGAAATCATGGAATGTTTGGAGTCCCATTGGAGACTCTACGAGAAGTCATTACCTCAAGAAGAATTTTTATTGTGAACTTGTACCGCGCTGTTTGTCGCCCATTTCCAGACACAGGCATACACAATGGAGACCCAAATCGAAGGTGTGTTATTCGACAGCGGCCCTATGAAATCCTGGAAATGAAACTGAATTCAGATGGATTCTATGAAAACAATTACACGCATGGTCATGGTCAGGTAGATGAAGAGGACTTAGAGGACGAATGATGTGCAAGTTATATGCACACTTTTTCAGAAACCATCAAAATAAAACTGACAAAATCTATTGTTTCAATTTTTCGTATTGTTTCTATTTATTGCAACATTACTTCGCGAACAATAATCAATTTTTTTTCTGCGCCTAATGGAAGGTCTCATCATGGGTCTCATTCATCATTGCATGACTGAAGAGTTATACAAAATTCAGAGGGCAAATGCATAAATTACCCAACTTCATAACATAACTATCTCCGCGTATAATTGGAGCGCATGCATCAAAGAAAACTAAAACTAATCTGTATAACCACGGCATTTTAGACCAATTCAATTATATTGGTATAAAATGCCGTGAGTCTTGCATCTAATCAGTCCATAACAGTACGCATTACGCATAGCTACAGGATGTAGACTGTAGACATAAGCACGCATAAGAAATATAGATAGACAATGCCTTCGTTTTTAACCCACCCACTTATGTCCATAGAGCAAAAAGAAAATCCGGGAAGCTCCTATGCCTTTGCTCACACAAAAGTTGCACATGTTTTTTCGAAACTTATATCCATTTTAGTGCTCATAAAGTTTTTTAAATATCTAGCCGATGCTAAATTAGCTTTAATATACTATTATCTTTATCCCGTAATAGTTTTAAACAAGTTTGTAAAAGATAAATTCTACTAAAATGAAGTGAAACTTGCACTACCTTTTTACCAATGTATGATGAGGTTTTATAAACATTGAAAACACTCTTGTACCAATGAGATCATACTTCAAAGGATCATTTCTTTAGTATGTATGCTCCTACCCTGAGTCAGTTTGGCGAAGGAACAAACTTCGAGGATGAGACAAAGTGTCGTCTCCTGAGCGTGAGACGGACTTCGATCGCATTTCGGTGCGTGAGAAGTCCACGATGACCGTTCCGGCCAGCTTTCGGGTTGGTTGGAGGGGGGCGACACAGTCTGAGAAGTTAACTTTTAATCAATCAAAGATAAAACCCATTGCAAGCGAACTGGCTATAAGAGGATGGATTTGTTGCATCTGCATCCATGTTGTTGATGTTGCAGTATTATGCATGTAATTTTCACAAGTTTCACAGGAGGGTAAATCTAGACTTTTACACTATATGCGACAGAAGTCAGTTCAGTAAAAATCTTTACTGGGTCCTGTACCAACTCCAATGAATTTAACGCGTCTTTCATTTAATCACAAGTTTTAATTGTAGCAAGTAATTCTCATTTCTTTAAAATTATGCAAAATGTATTCGGAAAAACAAATAACATGTTGTCCCCACTTCCGTGCGAAAACTCTACAATATGTATATTGAAATGGTATATGCAAGCTTCAAAACGAGCTCAAACGTGTGCCAGGCAATCACCAAAACTTGCGAAAATTATAGATTTTAAAAGGGAGAGGAAACGTGACAAACGTAAATTGTTTGTTCGTGACATATTTCTTACACATACAGCATCTTCATTCCATGCCAGGCAATCACCAAAACTTGCGAAAATTATAGATTTTAAAAGGGAGAGGAAACGTGACAAACGTAAATTGTTTGTTCGTGACATATTTCTTACACATGCAGCATCTTCGTTCCCCGGCTGATCATAACGCATTGTGTACACATTTTATTTCTTCATAATTTTTCAGGATATGTAACTTTTGTAGTAGTAACTGATTGCAGTGCGTAGGAGATTATATGATAATCATGCAAACCGATTTAGGAAACTATGAAAAAAAAAGCATAAATGGTCTTTATTCCTCCCGTCTAGTGGGTTTTTGATTTGCACGTAATGGATGCAATGATGCAATATGTACAAAACAGACTTGGTGACAATCAAAAAGATTTTAATAACACACGTTGTTCTTCATTTTGATACCTATAAAATACAAAACATCGGAAAATAAGTTTTTTTGTTGTCTTCCGTGTTTCCTTTTGGATCTGCTAGCCTGCTTTACATACCTAATTACGTGTCATTTTGATTGTTTTTTTATACCTTTGTGCGAATCCTTGTAAATTGCGAATATGACCCTAACGCAACTTGTGCGGCTAAAGCTTTTACTCACGTAAGCTGTGTGCGATTTGTATGCTGCATATTCAGAGTTTGCAGATCATCTATTCAATCAGCCCAAGACGATAGATGTCATCAAGCCCGCTTTACTTCTGAATTACTGTTACAGTTACTAAGCCTGATCTAATCATAATTGCGTAAGGTGGCATTTTGAATTCCCAGTGTGTTGTAACTTTCATGTCCTGTCACTAACTTACTAGAAGTCATTAGCTTATTTTTCGTAGCGACATTGGACAGATAAACAAAAATATTCACAACCAGTTTCTATGTTTCACGTATTATGGAAATTATGGGTATGGATTGAAAGAGCCAACTTGAACGAGTGCTTTCAATTCCGAATTCCAATCCATTCAGACGCGTCAACTATGGGCCACCAGCATTATTTTGTACATTAATAACAGTTTAGTTATAGTTATATAGATTTATGAGGAGTTTACAAGTAACAAATCAACGTTTAACTTTATGATACCTACATGAGGAAACGGTCATTTCTTATGAATTTTCTATTTAGTATTTTTGCACTTCTGAATTCAACGAAACTAAACTAAAATTAGATACAAGCAACGAATTATAAGTTTGCCTTCATGGATGCAAGCTTGTAGTAACAAATATTTACAAAAATATAATCGGACATGACGTTGCGTGAAAGTGTATTTGCTTTCAAGTATGATTAATCATGATTCAAGGCTGACAGAACGTGTTCGAAAACTGAATGAAATCTGATTTATTATTGAAAATAAAACCCCACATATATTTATCATCAAAATACAATAATTAAGGACTTTCTTTGATAGCTGCAAAGATTCCGTTGACAGTATCATATTTAATGAGGAAAAAGCCGAAGATGTTGCTTACTGCCCACTTCTTTGTTCAGACCTTTCATATCAGCACGGAATGCTTTTCAAAAAAAGCAAAAGTAGCCATTACGCATTCTCATTGTTTTAACAAGCGTGCATGGATTGTAAAGGAAACCCATATTCAGTAAATGTACCATTTTCACGGGCACCAATCATAGGTTGTTGTCGTTGTCGCTAACACCGACCTGAATGCATGCACAGAAATGAAAGTAAAAGAATGGCTCTGTAATCTCCAATCTGACATGATGTTGACGTAAAATAGGATGATTAACTGCAAACACAAAAAAAAACGGTTCTCATCTCCAATCATTATTCCTAACATCAAAGACGTCACCGATACAACTCAAAAGTTTTTATTTGCACTTGTACAATTGTGTTTGGTCCGCATATTTCACTTGAGTGGTGACTAAAAAGCAAGCGGACATTAATTTAACGAGCTACTACAAATAGTTTTATTGCATGCATGGTTTGACCAACGACGCATTGATGACCGACAGCGTGTTTTGATAAACGGAGCACTTCCGGACATAAAAAAGACTTTTTAAAATACTCCTAATTTATTATTGTTTAGACCTTTTTTAATACCACACGCTTCGACTTCAACAGAGCAAAACTCTAGAAAGAAAATTTGAAAGATTAAAAGTTTAAACGAAATAGTGAATGTACAATAAGTCCGGCCATTTTACATTAATTTTAGCTTTCTCGAAGATCACACCGCCTACTCTTAACTAGTGGTGCATGCTCAATGGTAGTAAACTACGCTGCGATTTTATTCTGCGATAATGTCATTTCATTGCTTACAGTCAATATGAAGATTCTTCGATTTATTTAGAGGAAAATGGTTATGAAACGGTTATGGGTTTTAATTATCGCGATTTCTTTCTGTAATTGAATTTCACGAATAGAAATTGAAGGGCCAAAGATAAAGATAGTCTAAATTAATGAAGGTCAATGAGCCGTAAGACATTACGTATTTACGAGTACGAAATGTACACAATAGACAAAAATAGCGCAGAAGTGACCACTACAGTTGACAACGGTTTATTTTTAGAGTAAAGAACTGCCTTCTTTGTTCTTGTTACATGAACAGACCAATGATCAAACCTTTCTTTGAAAAGCAAAATAAATTTGCACCATAACCGTCTGCAAAAGTTCGAGAGTATGTCAATTTACAAATGTCTTCACAGGGGGCTCCTTTTATAAAGAAATCGTTGCGTAACAGAAGTTAAGCTGGTATTTTACCATATTTATGGCTAAAGCAAACTTTCTCTTTCAAGTAAACTATGCTCCTTTTCATTTCTATCAATGAATACATTTAATTTGGGACGAATTTAATTGAAAACAGTTCGGTAAATATAGGCATAATTCAATTATGTGCTTTTTATTACATAATCTTAACCTCGGATGTCCTTGTGAAATCTCTTGTTTACATTTCTAATTATTTCTCGTGCCCTTCCCGTGCTATAAACGTGGACTATTTGACAACAGGTTACTTTTATTGCTGTCAATCTCTAATCCTTGTTTTATGCACATCGTCACAATTTTCAATTTTTATTTGATGAAATGTAAAATAGTCCTTTTCAAATGTTTATAATTCCCAAATATAATACAGACGAAAAGTCCAATGTTGAATGTCTTCATATTTAAACTCTAATTGTCTATAACCAATTCAACTATTCATTACAATACTTGTCTGTTTGTCAACTTTAACCGCGATTCACAAAAACCATGATTTTGAGCAAGATAAGCTCTTCGCATAACGACTTTTCAATGGCCAGGACTTCGCATAACGACATACGCCTTGGTTCTGATGTCTGATTCAATGTCCATGTATTTATGCAAAATCTAAAAAAAATCCGTATATTTTTTCTCATGATTCTGTTTACACAACAGTAAAAAAACTCATTAGCAGCGGTGCATCAGGCACGGAATATTATGTCAAAATATGCACTTTAGTGAAGACCAGCTTTTTTGTTGCCGATGCATCGCGTTTTTTATGAGCACACGTCCGTGCAACCAGAAATTGTCTATAACCAATTCAACTATTCATTACAATACTTGTCTGTTTGTCAACTTTAACCGCGATTCACAAAAACCATGATTATTTTGAGCAAGATAAGCTCTTCGCATAACGACTTTTCAATGGCCAGTCTTTACATACGTCTTGGTTCTGATGTCTGATTCAATGTCCATGTATTTATGCAAAATCTTTTAAAAAATCCGTATATTTTTTTCTCATGACTCTGTTTACACAACAGTAAAAAAACTCATTAGCAGCGGTGCATCAGGCACGGAATATTATGTCAAAATATGCACTTTAGTGAAGACCAACTTTTTTTTGTTGCCGATGCATCGCGTTTTTTATGGGCACACGTCCGTGCAACCAGAATGACTATTGTAATTAAATTACAATACATGTAAACGGATTATTGCAGCAAGGTTCCATTTTTTCTGCAAAAAATAAGGTTTTATTATTATGAAGAAGAAAAATGTTTCACAATTTTTTATCCTAGTGGATGAGTCCTGAGAGTCCTAATGGATTTCTTGTTTTTAGAGTTTCATAATGATAAAAACGTAAACCATAGCATGTAGCAGAAACCGTAGTCAAATTATGATAGTTATAAATAATACATTGATTTCTTAATTAAATAGAATTTTTCGTATAGTTTCATATCTCATTATTACCTTGTTTCCGACATTTTACGTAAACTTGTTGGGCAAAACCGGGTTTTCGAAATTATCATTCTTTTATGGAATTGCTAATGATAACTAAACAAAATTCTGTTTTTTTTTCTTTTTTGCATTGTTGCAGTTGTATTGTCAGAAACTCGACTGAGCGATTAACCATTCGCTAACCAAACAATGCTAAAACAGAAGTTAAATCTTCCACAGGTATGTAGAACTAATATAATATTTTGGCTAAAATCTGGTATTCAAATCCCTTGGTAGGCTCACATGCAGGGAGCCACGTGTATGAAGACAGCATGAACGACCGTATTAAATTAAACGTATAAGGCACCGGTAATAGTTTTCAATTGCTTCGCATTTAATGTTTTTGCAAAGTCAATATAGATCATGTATAACTTGCGCATACTAATAATTGACGCTCCGTTAATACTTAAGCATACCGATTACTTCTTTCACCAACGAGTCATGATTACACATCTTTAGCAGTTCTGTCGTCCACTACGCATTTTATGACGCTTACACTCTTCCCTGCGCTTATTTCAATAGTGAGGATGAATTCATTCATAGCTTTTATTACTCTGGCTACGTTCCCCACCATGATTCAATGCGTTCGAGAGGGAGAGTTTTCTGATTTAGGGATGACTATAATCATCATTGTAAATAGTAATGATTACAATTACAAATTTCGATTGTCAAAAGGAGGGAATCCTCATTTTTTGCAAGATCGCTATTTCAGCGAAGGGATCTAACGATATACGATATTAAGTGAGTATCCCATAAAAGTCTAAATGTATAAATGCATTATACCTCATTCCTGTATCTTCCATTTGCCAAGTGGAAGTCACGACTGATACTTACTTGTCAATTTCTGTTGCAATTACATTTCAAATCATTTTTAGGCCTCCGTCAGGCATATATCTCCACCTAGTTTTTGTGTCGTATTACAAATCATAATCGATCATCAGATCTTTAAACTACTTAAATGATAACAAATAATTTTCAACATTGGACCTTTTGGATATAAAGCCGCATATTTCTAATTATGTCCAGTTAATTTGAGTATAATAGTGAATAGTTTTTGAGTTAATAGTTGTTGGTTAAAGATTACTTCGGTGAAAAATGAAGGAGCAAGCAATAAAGTTTGTTTGGGTGTTCGTAACACAACTTGTGTTGATAAACGTGTCCAGTTCTGGGAAGAATCCTGTAAGACGACACCACCCAGTTCCCCTCTTGCAAGACGCGACTAATCGGCACTCTTATTACGTTCCTCAGGTAATGTAACTTGTTTATTCGACGAAAGTAAAGTACACATGTCTCCATAGAATTTCATACGAATTAGAAATACAGACAAGGGATTTTGCAGACATATAGTTCAATTTTTTAGAACGATTAGTTTGACAGTTTCAAAAATAGAGATTGTTTCAAAGAGCAAATTCAAACTTGGTATTTTAAGAAAATATTTGGCTTCCATTAATGTAACATAGGTTTTGAAACTTTTGCTAACAAACAAAGAAGCTTTTTTGTTACAAAATATGAAGAGAAAATATATTTTTTGTGGAACTAGTATAATATTGAAAATGAACAGGGATAGACTTACAAGTCATTGTTACCATTGTAACAGTTCCTAAGTAGGGACTTGTTTAATGTCATTTTCATTTCAAGTAGTGACTTGTATCAAGGTGTCTCACACCATACCTTTAGGTTTACAAAGAAACATCCAAATCTATATAGGAAACATGTAAAACACTCCATGAGTTTCCCTTACCGCATTTTTCTAACTTTTATAATACCCGATTCCTCACCTCAATTGAATTTTGGGGTTAAGACATCAACAATTAATTACTATTAAGGTGTCTACTGTTATATTGTTCATGCTCGTTTTAATCTCGGCAATTAGCATGATAAAATGAACATTTTTTCAGGATTTACAAAGCTTATCGTTTACGGACACAATTTATTGATGATAGTTGATCATTTGTGTTTGTAAGAAACCATCAATCATACTTAAACCTACTTGTTACTTGCTCATTGCAAGTTAATCTTTGAAGACTTTCACTGTGGTCGAAATGCTTTATAGTACACGAGATTATAAGTGAAGTAAAACTTTGTTCTGCAACACACCGACGATTTCACTTTCTCTCAGGTTCTAGGCTACAGCTACCCTGCTCCATTACTGACAAACGTTAACCGACCAGTATTTGTGAAGCATGAAAAGATTTTAGCGTCAGCTTCATCAGATAACTCCCATACAGCCATGCCACTGATCGTCGTAAAAAAGCAGACTGTGAACACTCAAGGACCTACACCACTACCACCTACACCTTTCAACAACACAACAGCCAAGCCAATGATTACACAAAGCATGAACTCTTTTCCTATGNACTGTGAACACTCAAGGACCTACACCACTACCACCTACACCTTTCAACAACACAACAGCCAAGCCAATGATTACACAAAGCATGAACTCCTTTCCTATGACCGAAATAATGACGACTTACAAGGTAATTCTACTACTTTTTTTATTCTCGTTGTTTGGCTCACATTTCCATGAAACAACACTACAGTATACACTGCATATTTTCAAAACAGAGTAGAGGGTAAAACTATTTGGACCAGGCCTAAACGAAGCACCACATAAAATTCATTTCGCTTTCGAATGTTTCCCGCACTTCCTGTCAGTTGTTTACAATACTTAATGACGTCCATTAGGTCATTCTTTCCTAAGGAAGCCTGTCAAGAGTGATTAGTTTGCCTCGAGCATTTTCCCATTAGTGCAACTACAGACAAAAATGAGACATGTCTGAAGCCATCTCGAGTTGTAAGCTATTTAACTGTGGACAACGCATGTGGGCGTGCGGTCGGATATTTTCTTGTACATAACAACTCAGTCTATCATTTACCGATATAGATGTTCTATGGATATTGACAATAAAACAAGTACCTAGTTTACTCCAAAGCTTGTTCGATCCAGAATTCTCAGAATAAACCTTACACTGAACTCTTGCAATGAAACTTTAAAATCTTGGGAAAAAACTTGACAAAAGTACACCGACGATGAATCAGAGATTGGCATTTCGGTCGTCTCATGTTACCCTCGAGTATACATGGTAAGGATACCCTCGAGTTACTTTGTTGAATATCCTTGCCATGTTAGAATGAGA
>JAAXOA010002866.1:0-12437 GCA_036561885.1 Salina celebensis
TTTTTTTTACAGTACATGCTAGGAGCCTTCTGCAGAAGAGAGTTAGGTTTTTACTTAAATCAGCGATAACTGCTGTACTTTATGGCCAATTTTCACCAAATTTTGTACAGTAGATGCTAGGAGCCTTCCACAGAGGATGTTAAGGTTTGAATCAGGCACCGAGGCACCTTCACAGGAGTTATGCTTATTTCTGCCCAGTTTGCAGGGTTTATTTACTTTCTTACCCGGTGTAGCTTCTAAACCACTTACAACTTATGTATATTGGAACTGTAACCTATATGATATACATCCGTTTATGGGTTGTGGATGGAATTTACCAGGCCAAAACTTTTGGAGAAAACAAGTCCATATCATTTGTGGTCAGAAGAGAAGTACCTTTAAATAGCGTGCAAATTGATGCACTTGTGCTTGATGAATTTATTTATATTTGTTTCCTTAACTAGTGGTCTGTGTTTTCTGAACTTCCTTTAGAAATTCCTTGGCATTTTCATCTTTTCATATACAAAACGACAAGCAATTAATGAAGCGTTGTTAGTCTCGTGAGTGCAAATTTTGTGAGTGAATGACTATTTGCTTTCAAATTTCTCAGTATAAATCTAAAAATGTATCTCATTGAACTCGAAGTATTACTGGTGGTGATAATATTTTGCAGCCCGCTGTCAATGTGTAATTTAATTGAATTCTTTCAAAATGCTAATCATCAAGGTAAACATTTATCAGGCTAAAAGTTGAATATGAGCTAAACGACCATGTTTCTGTACAAAAGGGATGATGGAGGAAGTTGATGTTTCTAAATGCTCGAATCTGGCAATGAGAAAGCCTGCGTCAATAAACACGAGAGGGAATTGTGCACGTCTTTACAAGGAAGCAAACTGTACCGGTGACACAATCGAGGTTATGCCAAATTCCCCAAGTCATTATAAGTTGGAGCAATGGGATTTCCACGAGGAAACAAAGTCAGTAGGACCATGCAGGGATCCTTGTAGTTTTGAAATAACTGGAGGAGTTCCAGCTTCCCCTCATCATGTTTCAATATTTGATCAACCTGCATTTAAAGGTTTACAAACCCCACTTGGTTCTTAAAATCATGTTTTAAATTTTATAATATGAAATCCCATTCCTATTAGAAAATGCCTATGAGTTCCCATACATATTCAAGGTATTTTGCATCCTTCTTATACAGGTGCACACGAAACAGTCACTCTCGATGGATGTAAACTTGTTCCTCCTGGATTTGTTGGTAACCGACTTCGCTCGGTTCAAAGAGATGGACAATGTGTTCAACTGTATAACAATATCCACTGTAATATCACTTCCGTTTATGACTCAATCGAGTTAAGGGACAACACACCGTTCCATGATGACCTTTCTCGGTGGGGGTTTAGGAATGCCAAAGCAATCAGTCACTGCACACATAAATGCACAGAAGGAGGGAGCGTTCAGAAGAATATGAATTTAAGCATTTTGTCAAAGGATCACGTCATTTTGTATGACCATACGGGTTTTGAAGGTTTGAGGTCGTCCATAAAGTATGGAACGGGAAATGAAAGGTGAGTTATTTGTTAATGGACTTTCTTTCGGACCCCGGTCACTGGTTCTTCGCCTGCTGGCTGTGGGGTTCGGTCCTCTCGGCTGACCGGGTCCGCCCCGTCGTCTGATAGAGACGAACTCCCATACCCCATTTTTCGGGCCGTCCACAAATAATACACGTTTCCATTCCCATTGTGTACTTTATGGATCAAACGTTTACAATTCAAATCCTACAGTTTGACGCAATTTCGATTAAACGATGTTAACACATTTGGTTTTGAAAAGGTAACAATTTAGCGGTTCATACGGGAAATTCTGAATGTTCAAACGTGGGCCATAAGTGGGAAGGTGTGACTAGATCCATTAAGCTGGGCGATAGAATGAAAGCCGTTGTACTCTACAGCCGACGAAATTGCACAGGAGAGAGAAAAGTCGTCGAAGAGTCTAGCGCTGATCTCGGGACCTTCCAGGAACAAACGAGGTCATTACGAGGATTCGGTTCGGTTTCAGAGGAGCTAAATGCTGATATTATCGACGCCAGGATCCCTGATGTAATCCCGTCCGGAGAAAGCACAAAGGACCATGACAAATTCCACCTTTCGCAGACGGTTATAACTACAGTCATACTGGTCCCTATAATTGCAGCGATTTTATTTATAGTCCTGGCGATTGTCAGATCAAGAAGAGCTCGCACAGTCAACTGGAAGCATGGAATGAAACCACTACCTGAGAAAGAAATTCAGGAATTTATAAATGGCATGGGCCTGGATTTAGCGAGGAACCAAGATCATGACGACTATTCAGTGGAACTAATTGCACAAAACAAACCATACGATGATCTGTACGAAATTCCTCGGTCACAAATCAAATTCGGTTCGTTAAGGTACACTAATGAGGTGGACCATTTTATTCAGCTTTTTTTACATATAAATGGGTAATATGAAATAGACACGAAATTGCCATTGGGAACTGGCGAATACGGAATTGTATACAAAGGTAGAATGACATGGGCCCTTGGAAGTGACGATGCTCCCACTCCCGTTGCAATCAAAACTATAAAACCGTCTGGAGGGACACAGTGTCTGCGATCCCTCCTAAAAGAAATCAAAGTCATGTTGCATGTTGGCAAGCACCCAAACATTGCGCACTTGATTGGCTGCTGCACAGAGGATATACGGAAAGGTACCACACTCCAACATATAACTGATTAAAAAATGACAATAATTGTTTCAAAACATTTTTTAGGTGAGGTGTTCCTCCTAATGGAATTTTGTTCAAAAGGCTCTTTATTGGCGTTCCTTCAAGATAACAAGTCTGCTTTCACGAACATTGTACACAAAGGAAAAATTGACTACAACTGGATTGAAACCTCTGCTTTGTTAGTTTCTACATCAATTTTGCCAAAAGAAAAGTTTCAAAACACACATATTAAATGTAACTAACATGTATATATAGGTCTGCGTATGAAAATGTTGACAACTTTCAAAATGCGAACAACTTGTCGTCACCCGTTTCGTTTGATCTATTCACTTTACTCAAATGGTGTACTGATGTTGGTCGCGGAATGGAATTCCTTGAGTTGGCGAAAGTAGTTCATAGTGACCTGGCTGCCAGAAATATTCTCTTGACTGATAGATTAGAGGTTAAAATATCCGACTTTGGTCTATCTCGACAATTGTATTGTTACTCACAATATGTTAAGAAGCACCAGGTATGAAAGACCATATATTTTAGACGTTTTGGATTTACATTATTTATGAATTTTATGATTTTAGGAACCATTGCCGTGGCGCTGGCTTGCACCCGAGTCTCTTCGTAATTTGGAATTTTCAAGTAAATCGGATGTTTGGAGTTTCGGTGTTCTCTGCTGGGAAATCTTTACATGTGGAGAAACTCCGTATCCCGGATTGGCTTTGAGTGAAAGTTTCATTTCAAACTTAATGGACGGACTACGACTTAACAAGCCCACTTTTGCAACAACAGAAAGGTTTGCACTTGACAGTTGATCTATTTCTAGCTAGAAATTTACTTGATAATTATGCCTTGTCTTTGTAGCTATAATCTAATGTTACAATGCTGGAGCGAAGACCAAAAGCAACGACCAAGTTTTAGAGAAGTAGTCGAGGAATTGGAAGATATGGCTGTGAACTACGAATCCCATAATCGTAGAAGTATGTTCGTTTGAATGTCAAGTTGGGTCTGTATTCTGTACTTAAGAAAATATTTAATTCAAACAAAAATGCATGCTGAAATTTCAAAAAAATAAATCAACCAAAGATTTTGCACGAAAGTTCTTCCTGTGTTATCTAGGAGCGAACGTGCCATCATCTTAATCGTAGAACCCTTAACCCTTCTCTAGTTAAAGTCTTAACAAAAATACTTAAATATGAAATACCTTTTGCAACTTTCTTGGATATAAAGTTGGTGTTTCGGCCTCCAACAAAGATATCTTTGCAAGTATGTAATAAAACTCTAGCTACGCAAGCGCCTCATCTCTGTTCTGTCCCGTTTCATGTACATTTTTTTGTTATACGAAATGTCGTGTATGATTCCGAAGGGAAAAATGAAGTGCGCATGCACCAGGAGCAGTGAAAAAAAAAAAAACTTGAATATACGTCGTTGATTTTTGCATTTAGTCTTTCTATTTAACGTTAAAGTTGTAAGTTGGTGTTTTCATTCGTCTCCCGGCAGTCGGTCTGGCAAGAGTTTTCCATCGTGTGGCATCAAACTTTTAGTCTTTGTCGGTGTGCTTCATGTTTCCTAATTTTTGAAGCCTGAGCGTAAGAAGAAGAGGAAGGAGTCTCTTTAGAAAAATGTTTCCCTTACCAGAAAGGAAGGCCCGTCCCATTTCTGAAACGGTCAGGTTGGAAGTGTCCGTCCCACAAACATCGTATTGGAAGGAGGCCGTTGCTCAACAGAGCTCAAGCTGGATGCACTTCTTCAACACAGAGTTTCCACTTGAGGTATTTTGTAATTTAACTATATATTTTAAAAAGAATTATGTGAAAAATAATAAAGTTTATTTAACATCCGTAGTTGAAAGCGGACAGCAACTTTCATGTCCGAACTGACGGCGAGGGACGGAGGAAACGTCGGTGTACTGCTAGTTTGAATGAACCGGTATGAACATTTCTTCAATATTCTGTTTTTTAAACTAGGGTACGGAAACCTCAATTGTTTGAAAAATTATTTTCAACTTTCTCTAGGTTAGTGAATTAGTGGCGAAGTGCTTCAGAAACGGCGAGAGTTTCCGACGTGTTCTTCTTGAGCCTGGACCTAATCCTAGTACAGAGTCAGAATCTGGAATACCTGCCAACAATAATGCTCCTGCTGGAAGTGATCTTCTGAATGCAGGGTGCATGGTAACAATTCAAAAAGCTACAGTGGGACCAAGTCTGGAAGTTGCGGCAGTGTCCGGTCCAAAGTCAACACCGGTAGTCCGCCAAGAAGCTCCAGTGGTACACAGCCAAGCGGCTCGAGCGGTACCCGAACAAAAAATTCTATTAAACACCATTGACGAAGCCCCAGCGGTCCCTCGCCAAGAATCTCCAGCGGTAGCCGCTCAAGAAGCTCTAGCGGAAGCTGCCCAAAAAGTTCCAGCGGTACACAGGCAAGACGGTCTAGTGGTAATAAAACAAGAAGCTCCTGTGGAACTCAGTCCTCAGCCTGCAGTAGTTGCAAGACCCCAACCTCAAGTAGTGTGTTTTCCCCTAGCTCCAGCGGGACCCAGTCACAACACAACCGAAGCGGATCCTTCCTCCGGACGAATGCCATCTCCAGCGGTACACAGCCAAGACGGTCTAGTGGTAATAAAACAAGAAGCTCCTGCGGAACTCAGTCCTCAGCCTGCAGTAGTTGCAAGACCCCAACCTCAAGTAGTGTGTTTCCCCCTAGCTCCAGCGGGACCCAGTCACAACACAACCGAAGCGGATTCTTCCTCCGGACGAATGCCATCTCCAGCGGGACCCATTCAAAACCCTACCGTAGTGGGTCCTTCCTGCGGAGAAATGCCAGTTCCGAGATCAAGTCAAAGGGGAGGGCGAGCTGGGGCTTCAGAAAGGGGCATCAAAGGTCGTGCTATTCTAAACCTTGTAATGATGGATGATTCAATCGTAAGAAAATTTTCTAAAAGTTTGATATGAGTAATTTTTTATAGGGTAAAATTACTAACTGTAGACATTTTTGATGAATTTCTGTAGGTGGAACGTGCTCGGACAGAATTTGCCAGGACGAAGCGTACCGGAGAGAGGAATGGAAGCGATACCCATCCAATGGTGGACAAACTTCTCTCAGATTTACTTGACCAGTGAAAATTCATGTTCAAAGATTGTGTAATGAATTTCTACTATACATTGTATGTTTTCTGCTCGATCTAATTTTTCAGCAGCTTTTTTCCATTTAAAACATTTCCACACAAAAAAAAGATTTATAATCGTATCAACCGGCACACGTCGAAAACATAAAAATAGAAATGAACTCAACTAAAAAATGTTTTTTAACTAGTGATTGATTTGTAAATGTGGATTCTAATTAGATTAAAAATAATAATTAATGAAATACGCAATACGTTTCTAAAGCAAAGGCTATTAGTTATTAAACGCAAGGCTCTAATTGCCAACCCATTTCGCCTTATCAAGCTATTGCTTTGGCACCGGTCTAGAATTGAAAATCAGCATGGACAACTTTCCACAAATGTGAAATACGTGTCTGAAAATCTCGAAAGGGTCGAGTCCCTCCAGGACGGGAGTTTAGAAGAAGAGATTTGATAAGTAAGTAGCAGCTTCTCAGTGTAGTACTACAACTACTCGCAATGCACGGATGACGGAACGGTTTTGCTCCAAGACTCGAGTATCTTTCTTAATACCATTGTCCAGCTGTTTTACTCGTAAAAAACTTGTTGACGTGAGTGTGGTTGGTGTGAAGTTATTTTTGTTCTTGTAGTCAACAGTCAACAGATTTAGGAGGCCTGAATGTTATCAGAACAATGTCAACTCCAAATCATTATTCCATTCAAAGCCTACCTCCTGAGGTACTTCTTAAATTATTCGACAAATTAAAGCTGTCTAGTGAAAATAAGTATCAAGATCTTGTCAGTTGTCAGTCGGTTTGTACAAACTGGAGGGCTATTCTGACGGGCAGTGAATCCGTGAATTGGTTGTTTGAACAGGTAAATTCTCAAACACTAATTAAATACCGTATAATCATTGAACAAATATTAAAATCCTATTTTGGTTTCAGATTCTTCCGTTGGTTTACCCATATATCTCTCGGTCTGACCTACTGAATCTTCGACTCGTCTCTAAACCCTGGTGCCATGATGTTAACAACTTCCGGAATAAGATGCCCCGCCATCTTTGCAAAGCGTTGTACCTCTCAAGCGCAACCGACTTTGTCTACTTTTTGAACGACAACGAGCCCCCAGTGGGAAATCCATTTATAGACCGTGACCTCACAATCACATGGTGGGACGCCGACTTCGACCCGGAGTACTGCGCAGCTCGACTTCTGGAAAAATTTGGGAATCAAATGAGAAACATCAGTTTTCTTTACGACGGCTATGGCTCTATACAGTATGTCTACTATTCCAGTCTAATTCGCCTTATGCAAGAAGCTCTGACCATTCAAAGTCTTGCTCACATCGATGTCAACATTGCTGCTGGGAGTGGAGTTGACGTGGAGCCTGAGTATGTGGACAGGGTCCTCGAACAGTTTCCACTTCCTGATAACTCAACCCTAAAGTCATTTTCGTTCGCGTATGACACCTGGAGCGACCCCACACCTCTGCTCCAGCCAATTCTTCAGTCTGTCTGCTCCAGCCTGGAAGTTTTGACAATTAGTTGTTTTGTTTATGTCTGTATGGACTATAATGATGGTCTTCATTCATTAAGTAATCTGGATTTTCCGAAGCTACGTCAGTTAGAGATTAGTATTGAAAATGCTCAGATGATGGAGCGGGTTTTAATTAATTTAAAAAGACCACCGTATGAATCGCCGTTAGAAGCTGTTAAAATTTATGTTTACAAACCTGCTACATTGACTGAATTTAAGTCATTATTTGGGGTTATCCAGGGTTTCAGTGGAACATTGCTAGATTTAAAGTTAAGTCTGAAAACTGAGGAGACTGCGGAACAGGAGGTGCTCATAAATCAGATCCTTCCAGAATTTAAAGGGTTTCTGACCAAATGCAAAAGGTTTAGTGTAGACATTAATTACTCACCGAAAGAAACCAACTAAAAAAAAGATTTTTGCGTGATTCATAAATTTTGTTCAATTTATTAAAGAGATTTGTATCAATTTTTTGCAACCATCAATAAAGAAAATAAACGTTTTCCATTTGTATGAAAGTTTCATTTGACATAAATGCAAAAATAAATAAAATAGCGTAAGTTTTGGTTAATAAGCTTCTCTGCTAATTCAAATTTCAAAGAAATAATAGCCCTGATTGTAATTTCAGTGTCAGTTTGCAGTCAGATTGCAATGTCAGTTCTATAGCTCATGAGCTATGCTCATAATCGAAAATATAAGCTGCAAGTTTATAAGTACAAAACTAAACAGCGATTTGTGCATCGATTGATGGACGCTTTTCATAGTACAGCCCTTAGTCCAGCCAATAGTACCGTCGAGTTATAATGAATAGTCTGTCATCAGGAATAAAGTTCATAACAGGATAGAAATAATAGAACAGGATTATGTAAGCGCCATACAAAATTGCATATAAAGAAAGGGCCTGGTTGGCACTTGCCATAGATTCATCCGAGCTGCATGAAGAATCGTCGTTGTTTCTGATAATCTTATACTTCCATTCTCTGTCATAAGTCAATCTAATACATGTTGACAGGTCAAAAAATTGTTGGCATTCTCATATGTACATTAAATATGTGCAATGCATGAACTTATACAGTTACTGGACTGGACTCTACTTCTACTGCGATTGTACAGGAGTTTGCTACATATGCAGCTTTGTAGTTTGGATTGAAAGTTGAGGAAAAGATTTGGAAAACTGAGGAAATGCTATTAAATTGTTACGACTTTGACCACTGGTAATCGCACGTCTTTCATTTTTTGGGAATAATTCTCTTAATGCAGCTTAACTTATGCCCCTTATCTTGTTTACTGCAATTTTTGACGTAAAAAAGCTTCTTGCACTAAGCCGCATTATAAAAATCGTAAAAAGCATCATTTATCACTTGATGCAAGTCAGTACGAGATTTTCTATCCAACGGACCACAATGAGTTTCTTTTTGTGTTATGCATTTCTTGCTGTTATTGCAAGTATTCAATTCGGATTAGTCTCGGGGGTAACAAAATTAACAGTTTGTAACGTTTTATGTTATATGTACTTTGTAGGTAATTGCACTGTTTTGTACTTTTTTATAAATTAGGGACGATCCTCTCAAGCGGTCGCGACGTGCGATTTCCTCGTATTCATTCTCCCGGGACCACATTCCCGGAACAAGTTTCAAAACAGGGACTTTTTATGTCATTCGCATGAAGAGATTTCCAACCGGAGTCGTGTCAGTCTCGTCAAATCAACATGAATACGGGTACAACTACGTTTTTATAGATAACAATGAAGCCCACAGGGATAAATATGCGCGAGGTGGGGATTGGTACAAATACACACAGTGGGCATTTTTATCCAGCCGAACTCCAGGTTGGTATCATTTAATAAATCGCGCAAAATCATGTCAATACGCGACCTGGAGTGATTCTGAAGTGATCGATGCGGAACGAACTTATTATATGACCTTGGACCCAAACTACCCCGGAAATCATGTACCAGACGACTTTCTCTTTAAGCCTGTGCAGCATTTCAGCGAGCCCATTAACTCTCCTAATTACCAGTTAAAGATTAAAAGCATGCAGAATGCGGTCGTATCTTGGAATGATGGCAACTCATCAAACAGTGCGTATTACATTCACATTGAGAATACAACTGACCAGACATGGCTAAGGAGATACAGCTGGGGAAATATTTGGTATGAAGACACTCTTTTTAACTTTGAAGAAGTTAACGATCAAGATGAAGACAGGGATCGAAGACAACACCGGAAATAATTGGGTAGGCCAAGCGTATTATGATTCGCTTGTTGGAAAACCAGATTATGACTATGAAAATGGAGGAGCCACAGCTCGTGTTAATTTATTCATTGCAACTATCCCAATCTTTGTGTTTTTCAAATATCACCACCAGTTGTAACTAAAGATGAATTTGATTGTAGTTGCCATTAAATACAATATGAATTGTATCACAGAAATTTCAAATAAATCATGGATCATTAACTCGACATCAAAGTATTGTCCCAATCTACGTAAACTATCGTGAAAATTCCCTCAGTTTATGGCATACTAAAGTCATATTATGTATTATTCCTTTGCTGCTTGCATTTCTACGAATAACAGGATAGTATGATGCTTACCCGATAAACCATACTAAACTCAGCTCAACTCATACAAATTCATATTGAATCGAAAGTAAAGTAATTGAATATGTCACAATCTCTAACGCGTAATGGTAGACAGGAAATATCTATCCAACAAAAAAAATATAATCTTAAATTCCCCCAAAAGAGAGAAGGAAAGACATGACAAATCTCTCAAATCTGAAATTCACAGCGATCGAATCAATGTTTGTTTTATAATCAACGAGGATTGAGAGAGCACGAGATTTTACTCTTCTAAATTAAATATTCTGCTCCAAATGCTTTCAATTACATTTCAATGACGCACTCGCAACTCGATGCGGATTTTGTGGTAAACAATTTTTCCAAAATAAAGAAAATGTCAGACAAGAAAATCTATAGTAACAATTAACATAATATATTATTGTATATGTAATTTCAATTTGGAGTATGTCTATAGATCGTTGACAAGTTTACCTGCGATTTTACCATTCTTTGACTTGGAGATGTTCTTTAGGTCTGGAAGTTTCAGTATAACTTTCACCACAGACGAGACAAGTGGCCGATTTCGGAGATACCAAAGGACAAATGAAAATTTTCAGTTCTAATCCTACCATACACTAATTTCTCATTTTACATTTCCAAAACCAGTTCTAAAGGTAAGTAACACTTTTATACTTGTCGATTAAATTGCCAATTATAATTCTGAGGCAGAGTCCTAAGCTGCAAACTCTTTCGTGACTGATAACTGTGATCAGATATAAGCATAAAATAAATGCATACTTTTATCTTAAATTTACACATAAACAGCAACAATATAAAATCAGTATATAAAGCATGCGGCAGTTGATTTTCATTCTTTGAAACAAGGATGAGATGATATTAGAACTCTTTTTCACATCAAGTCAGACTTTCACTGTTACTTACGAATTTCCACAGTATGAGCTTCGCAAAGCAAACACCTAGTAATTAGTAATTACCAAGATGTATTATTGCAGTAATGCTACATTGTTTATTTCAAGATTTTTGACAGGTGTTCTGCCGTTGAGCGTTTGGAACATATATTTTGCGTGGAGAAATATGGCTTCATTTAGTTCTTTATCCATGATACTGTTGATTACAACTGGTGGGTGTGGAGCGCAGCAAAATGTTACTGGATGGAAGAGCCCTCCAGATGAATTCACTTGTTTTCTCGTCGTGACGATGAATGGTGAGTTTCTCACCAGAACAAAGGTAAGTAGTACTGCAAAACTCATTGTAAACTTAATGCATACGTCATTTTGAAAACATTATGAACGGTCAGGCACACATTGTTTAAATTCTGAAAGATCATCATTCGGCCAGCATCAGGAGACACTATTAACCTGGAAATTAGCCAAAACGGTGATGTGCTTTCAACTATTGTATGCATTGAAGACGGTAAAACTTTCATTCTCGGGTCTGTATCAACTGGGGAGACACTCGTAATTTGCTCTGGTATGAGCGCATATTGCGTCCTAAGCGAGGCGTTGATTGCTCTTAGATGTGTCTCCGATTGCTGGCGAACAATGGAAAATCTGGCTGTCCAATATTCAGACGTGTTTGAACTATCAGCAGAAAATGATCCTGCAAGTGACAGTATCTATCGATGTGAGCTTTCCTTTAAAATGGAATCGGTCTCGTGGGTCAGAATCAGAACGGATTGTCTGAATGCCTCTTGAACTTGAACCTGATTGGGGCGGCGTGTTGTATGGTTCATTTGCTTTATCTCCATACTCTGGTTTTCATTGTGTTTAGGGGGCATAGACAATAACAAAATGCTGTTGTCTCCACTACAAAAATGTATCTGCATTAAAAGAAGTTTAAATGCATGATTGATGATGAGGAGTTGGATTTAATTGTTTAGTTGGTACATAAGTACATGTAGATTTTTTTAGTAGTGGAACTTGGAATCTCACACATAAACTACAGTCTGTTGTTAGTATTGACATCATAATGCACATTTAACTGGTAAAATGTATTCAATGTATGAAAAACTAAAATAGGAACTGTAGTGTGTAGAAGAGAAGCATAACCATGTAAGAGAAAGTAGAATCATGGATCATGGACGAAAAGACCCAGTTATTGGGGCAAGATGCGATTCGCCCTAGTGTGAGATTCGCGTTTCTTGAACTGCAAAGCATTAAAATACAGCATATAATCCTTGAAGTTTTCTTCTCAAGTAGTTTGGGATATAGGGTGCCCCAAAAGTTTGGATATTCGTCTAGAACCAATTCTTTACTTGTACCTTAGCAGAATAGTAGATTAAATATGTGACAATAAACTTGATTTATGTATACCACAAGTTATTACGAAGCTGAACTTTGTTCAGCTAGTACTGAGATCGCTGGCTGCGTCTGTCTGTCTGTCCGTCCGTCTGTCCGTCCGTCTGTCCGTCTGTCTGTGGGTGCTCTACAGGTCGTACCGTTTGACCGATTTCAACCAAATTTGGCAGGTCGATCCTTTGGCCCAAGAGGAAGATCCCTA
>JAAXOA010002867.1:0-12434 GCA_036561885.1 Salina celebensis
AGAGAAATCTTAAGAGAAAGACGCAAAAAATGGTCAGTCTTGCTTCCAACGAGATGAGGTTTACTCACGAATTTTCTTTTTTTATGCTATTACCCATGTCCTAAAAATACACCGGATATGTGAGACCAGCAAGACGCTCTATTACACATATATATTATTTTTATGGACTTTAAATATATAAAAAAATCATCTCATGTACAAAATCCGTTACAGTGAGGAAATACCTTTATACATGTTAGGTATTTTGGAAGTCCTGCAGTTTCTTGAGAATAAACGTTCTTAACTGGAACATGTCTACGTTGTTTGCTAAGCTATAAGTTAATACATGAACTATATGGGCTAGTTAGATGTAAGTTACCAATTTGCCAGAACAACTTTCTAAGCCTCTTTTTCAACAATTGCTCTCGAGCAACAGCTGCAAGGAACATCTTGGCAGGTTATAGGAAAAGGCGTCACAATAGGAAAATTTGTTTTGATATGAGAAGATAATGGATTAAGGTAATCCTACTCAATAACAGTTCCTGAAGTCATTCCTCATCCCCATTCAAGCAGATTTTCCTTATGTACTCTGTACCACAAGTACCAATCAAGATCCACTTCACAGATTCTATGAGGACCACAAGATTTACCAGCATAAAAATAAAACAACCTTGTTGAATGCCAAGTTTCATGACGAATGGATGAATTTAATGCAGTGAACATTTAGATACCTAATGAAATATGCAGGAATTAATATCCTATACGTACTTGACAAGGAATGTATACTGAAAGCTAGTTAATGGAAAGAAAACTAATATAAACCCAAGCCCACTAGATCAATAAACAGTGATCGTTAAACTACCAGACAGTATCTTAACTCGTCTCCCACACTTGAAGTGAAGATAATATCAAAATTAGTAATTTATCATTAGGCTAGAAAAAGTTGGATATTTAAAAGGAAAACTGTGCACTCTTGGTGAGAAAAAAAATGTTGCAAATGTTATGGAGACTATTGCTAGTGACGTTGATAAATGGTAATTTTAACATAACTAAAATTTAATCATGTTGTATACTGCGATACATGGTATAATGAGATTTTGAGCATTAGGATCTGCGAGCCAAAGATGTAGTCCATTTGTTCCAGAGTTTCAACTGCCTGGACTGGAATTTTCATTCCAGTCGTACAGGAACTGGGCCAGTTCGATCGATACTACTGCCAAGTTTCTTGTAATTTATCCAAAAACTGGAACGCAAGTTGTGTCAGTGGTTTCCTGGGCGTACTCCACTGGTAGAAATGTTCGAGTGCAAGGCTATCGTCATAGTTATCCTCCTCTAACCGTCTCTGAGAGCGATGACCCTTGCAGAGTAATCATAATAGACATGACTCGGTATCTGAAACAAGTGAAAATGGGGTCGAGGCTTTCGCTCCAAAGTACAATTCCGAATGTGGGGGTAATTGTTGCAGAACCAGGAGTCACAATGGATGAACTGTTGACTTTTGCGGAAAGGAATGGATATGGAATGGAGCATTATCCAATAATTGGAAGTGACGCCACGCTGGGAGGTGTTTTAGCGATTGGTGGTCACGGTGCTGGAATTCCATCAATAAACGAGAAACTCACAAGTCGTGGATTTTTTGGTTCTGTTAGTAATTTGATTCGAGAGATAAAAGCCGTTGTCTGGGAGCCCAGAGTGAGCAACTATATTTTAAAAACTTTCTCTCGATCTGATCCCGACATGGCTGCATTTCTTGTTCATCTTGGACGAGCGATAGTAACTGAGGTGAGCATTTTGGTACGAAGAAACTTTAATATGAGATGTTTAAGTATAGTCGACATTCCCGGAAGTGAGTTGTTTGCTCAACCAACATCAAACAGAACAAGTTTTCGCACAATGTCAACATTTTTGGATAGAGATGGTCGTGGTGACGCGATCTGGTTTCCATTCACTCCGAATCCATGGCTGAAACTGTGGCAAGTTACAGACGTGAAACCAGAGAGCTCAAAAATTACAAGACATCCGTACAACTACCAGTTCTCGTTTAGTCAGATAAATCCACAAACACCAGGTCCTGTCTTTGGACCGCAAAATTTTCAAAGCTTGGTAGTTGGCCTGGGAAAAACTCTGTCGGGAGACATTTGGGGAACCTCGAAAAATACTCTCTTGTACCTAAACTCTACACCCACCCCAGAAGTTTATGCCGGTTTTGTAGTGCTCATCAGACGAGCTAACATTCAACTTGTGCTACACGACATTGCCGAATCCTACCTTAATCTTTTAAACAAATACGGCAATCGTGGGGAATATCCCATTGACCAGTACATTAAATTACGTGTGACTGGCCTGGATGAGCCGTTAGAAACGTTCATTCCTGGGGCTGTGCAAGCCGATATATCTCCCACCAGTCCCATTCCAGCACGACCTGACTTCGATGTTGGCGTTTGGATGAACACTTTGTTTACCACGAACCGGGCTTTTAGTAGTTCCTTCATGAAGGAATTTGAGGAATGGGCGTACACCCGGTTTAACGGACGCGACTCTGTCATTAGACCCGAATGGAGTAAGACTTGGGCATACACTGACGCAGGCCCTTTTACAAACCAAAAATTACTAAACCATACAATACCACTCGCTTTTGGGTTGGACCGATGGAACCATGCAGTTCAAGTTCTTCACAAATACGATCCAAACAGTGTCATTTCAAATAGCTTTTTACGGGGTCTACTAACTCCATACATTTCCAGTTAAATACAGAAAAATAATGTTATTGAATAAATTTAATGAATTTACTGCTACCACAGTTTATAACGTCAGACTCAGTTTTGCCTGGGTTTTATTTCACAGGAGTAGAGAAAAGGGAAAAGCAAACGAATGAGAATTTTATTCACCAGAGAGAAAAAATGAATAATATTTTACGAGGTATTTCTCTTCTCGCCTTTTCTCTTTATAACTTTTTCTCTGGCTTCTGTCATAACCATGATATAAGTTCTCAAGTACCATTGAATGTAGAACTGATAACATGATCCTCTTGAAAACTGTATTTCATCTCAGCATAAATAAATATTCGGGTAGTTTACGTCTCTGCTCATATTGACCCAAAGGAGATTTACTATTTGATTGTACTTATTCAAGTGGAAATTGATCTTTCTGCACATCCTCAACCTCATCATCACACACAATCATCTTTTTACGAATTTTTTTTTCTATATCCAATGGAAATGTATTCGTTCCGACTGTGACAATTTTTTTTGTTTGCTTTCCCAGCTTCAAGATTGCTTTCTCCTGCATTTTGTTTGTTCCGTTCTCTCTCCAAGCTCTATCTCTAGGAACAATAAATCCTGATTCTGTTTTCAGTTTGGTTGCGATTTTTTTGGTGCAGTGGCATGGGTAGTTTCATTCCGAATTCAGAACGAAACCTAAATTGGTGTCAGTGGCAACAAATTTCGAGAATTATAAACAGTTTATTGACTNAGTTTGGTTGCGATTTTTTTGGTGCAGTGGCATGGGTAGTTTCATTCCGAATTCAGAACGAAACCTAAATTGGTGTCAGTGGCAACAAATTTCGAGAATTATAAACAGTTTATTGACTGGCTTCACCACAAATCATGTAATTACTAAACAATAGGAAGCAGCGTCAGTAATATGAGCTTTTTTAGTTGGCATCTCATATTAGTTCAACATGGTTTATTGCTTTTTGAATATAAACAAGTTGAATTATAGCTTGCAACTTTTTAAAATGCTCGATACGCCAACGAAGGATCGGTTTCAAACGGTTGCTAGTGCTGACATTTCTACATGCTGTTTATTAGTTTTTATTGGTCTGGTTGTAAAATTTTAAATGTAAGACGCTGAGTCCTCTCAACTTTCCCATACTTTATATTTTATTACTTATTTTTAGCAGGACCGACAATCCATTAAGGGAAAAACTGTTCATTGGCATTCGTGGAAATGAAAAAAAAAACATGCGACGAGCACATTTAAAGTTACAAATTGCATACAACAAACTTTTTTTGGCATTTGGTGGATTAATTTATGCGGAAGTTGTGTTAAGTATAATCACATCTGTATGCATTTCATAAGCAACATTTTCTTTTATGGTATATTTAACATGACTACTAAAGAAGGATAGTTTACAAAGGGACTACTTGAATATTTCTTTCGTAATGCCGCAAATTTGCATTCTTTTTAAACACAATTTTCATATTTTTATCCTTCTAACCAGAGGGGAAAAGTAGCTAATACAAACATGTTGGCCTTACCCACAGTCGCAGTCATATACAACATAACTTGCTTATCTTTGTACTATATTACTCTCTGGTGATTATCATGAAACAACCAACCAAAATTCTTGAGAGGAGTTATTTTCGTGAAAGATAAGAGCGCACACAGGATGCACTTTAATATTTAAATGAACATTTTTATGTTCTTTTCCTTCATCAAAAAAAAGGAAGATAAACGACTTTGTTTCATGGAAAAGAAGGACAAAAATTTGGTCGTCTTATTCTTCTGGATTTGAAATAAGAAACAAAAAGTATGCAGCTGTGTAAAGAAAAATAATTGTACCAATTTAATAGCATGTCATCCAAGAAAAACATCGTAATGGAAACCTCTGCGGTATGCAACATCAGACTAGTTTGTGTTTTTGCGAAAAAGAAAGTTTGTTTATATTTTGTATTCCCATGAAACTAAATCACGAGTCTTCCAGTGCGTTCTTCTTTGAAAGCAACAGAAAATAATATTTAGAATGTTACTATTACCACCTCAAACAAGATGTTCTCGTGCTGTGTGTGATGACCTCATGCGTTTTTACGACATTTTGTGATAATGTTTATTTGAGAAGTAAAATAGTATGCGTGTATCAGTCAGCACTTTTACACAAAACCCCACCACAACATTTATGACCTCATGAACTATTCCTTTTACCCCAGAGAATTTACAGGTTAACACGAAGCACATTCCATTTGAGTTGTGCAATCTTCTGCCGTACAGTTTTCGCCACTTTTTCCATTTGCTCAAACCCAGGTTTTTTATTACCAACTTTGTCGTTCACGTTTAATGGATTTTGCATGCAAAATTCGGTAGCTATATTAAGTCTGTTTTTAAAAAATGCTATGATAACCAGATTACTTTGTGCTACATATATGGGAACTACAAACAATGCGTTTCTGTTACAGTAGTTTTATTCTTATGCTCATCATTGAAAACATGAGTGAATCATTCCTATGGATATGGGGAATGGGGAAAGTAACATCGTGTAAGTATTCAGCTTGGCATTTTCCCTCTCCTGATACTTTGTAGCATGTTGGTTTATACCTACTGTTGTGTATGATGCTACTTAGTTTACGAATGTCGAGGAAAAAGCAAGGTCGATAGGGTTATTTATTGTATCTACATAAACGCAATTTCAGGGTTTGATTTTACTACGCATAATAGTGTAAACAAGTGCTTACTTATACATAGGCAGTAGTGATTTCGTCCTTCCATAAATAACTCTGTGGAATGGATTAGAAAGAGGAAAATAGATCCGACTAAAGAGTCTAGGCAATCGTTCAACGTTTCATGTTTCATGGACGCTAACGCAGTGATGGAATGAGTCACTTTTCCTTTCCGTAATCGTCCCATGTCGCATTCACAAACAAGCCATATACCAGTCGAGTAGCATTGCTTTACATAAAAAACTCAAAAAGGAACTATTGAGAGGGATCTTGATTCTCCATTCGGTTCTTTTCATCATCATCAGTACCAAACGCAAAAGAATTCTCGTCAAGTTGCACACTTTTTATGGTTCTGATGGCGTTCCTACTCTCCCTCTCTTTTCTCATTAAACAAAAACGGGAATGATCATAATATATGGTATATGTGTATCTGTGACAGTTAAACTTGTTGGAAAGAGCAATGAAAATCCTGTTTCTTTCTCAAATTTATTCTCCCTCTTGTATTGCCTTCCTAGCTTGTGTGCGCTTAATGCTCTACACTCAAGCTCCCTCAAAATGTCCCGTTTTCATCTTGTGTGTCGACGACGGATCCATTTTCTCTCATTTTATTTCACGGCAACTTTCATTCCGAGACATATAGAGTGTATACTTTCCCATCTAGGGATAACGGAATGGGGTAAGGATGAAAGAATTTTTGATTTTGTTGTGGAAAATGAATAAAAAACCTTTATAGATACCGTTGTCAACATCCCTGTCTTACTTTAGTTACACTATATTTTTCTGTTAATAGCATTTTTATCCTGTAACTAGGGAAACTGTTGAGTTTATTATTGTGCGTTTATTTTCCACATACCCATAAAATTTTTCCGGAATGAAAACCGTATTTAAATGTTTTTCAAAGAAAGTGCTTTTGTCGTCTAGTCGTGTACGCTCTCTCCAAGTTAAAGTCGTCTCTGCAACAAGAATGCTTGGATTACTCGTTTTCATATTTTGTATTTTTTACGTTGTAGACATATTTGATATTTTCAAGCACAAATTCCTGAAAGTATGCATGTTTAATCAAACAGAAACTTCTCGTGTTCTCATTCTAACTTTTTTTTTCCACACAAAGACTATTGTCAGATACTAAATGTTAGCTTGATAAAGAATTCTTTCAAACATTTCATCCTTGGCAATGCATTCATTGAGAACGCCAGAATATATCAAGTTTAGTCTGCCCCATCCACATCATTCATCCATAATATTATGTACTCTTATCCAATCAGGCATAGAGTCTATTTGTTCATGCAGTACCTATACCCAACCAAATGTGTCAAATATTTTATTAAGTTCAACCGGGACATCGCCGGCAAGTTGTTAATTTTCATTTATGCGATACAGCATTGACGCGATAAAACTCATTAATTAGCAATGTATAGACTCAAAATTTCTAAGTATTCATGACGGTTCTGTGGAATGATTTGTTTCTCTTTTGATTACTATCAAGATTGAAAGAATAGTATATTTTTTTAAACCAGCGATTTCGAGTAGCCTTGAGGGGTACATGGTATCATCTTTTACAGAAAACTAAATGAAACGTACTAAAACAAGGTTTTTGCCCAATTTCGATGAAAAACGCAAGTACTCTATTAAAAGAAAACAGCAAAAACCCTTATTATTAAAGATTATATATAGATTACATAAAGTGAATTTCTACATCAATATACATGTAAATGTTTTGTTAATATACCAAGTCCAGTTACTGATATTCGGATTTGGCAAGTATCTTGTAAAAATCAGCCAGATTCGCCGTGGTGACTTGTAAACTGGCTAAATATTTAAAACGTGTAGTCGCTACCGTAAGTTCCTAATTATATCTGAAACGAATGCGTACTATAAAGATTACGGTATAAACTTTCAGCAGCCGTTACTGATATGTGATAGCTGCTGGCGTGATAAGACATATTTAATCCCTTGTTTTCATTTTGACATGTATAACTGCACATTAAAAAGCGTCTTTTTAGGAAAACATGAGCCGAATTGTTTCAGCTTTTAATTTTTTTGGCAAGTACACAATAGTCATCGATCCATTGGTGTGTGTTCTTTTATCCTTGATGTACTTGCAGTTAGACCGTTTCCTGTTTGATTGTCATCAGACGTCAAAAAACTGGCGGATGATAAATGGAAACAAAGTATCATCGAAAATGTGACAGCTGTAAAAAAAGAAAGCTCCCATACTCTCCTGTTACTGTAAAAGATACGCATTGCAGGAAGGGGAAAAAATTCCATCGTTGTAAAAAATATGAAGTATGGCGTTCAATTTCGCACGAAATAGTCTACATACATCGCCTTGATTGCATTTTGGTAAAGATATGGAAATCTGAGGAGACCCCCGGGACAGTGCATCGCATACAATGTAGAAAAACCACCATTCTACGAAAAATTGAACAAGAGAATGTGTCGAATGGAGGAGCAACTGGTTTTCATAGCTATTCAAGAGAAGCACTCTATTGATGCATAACAATTTTTTCTAATGTGTTTGTTCAGCAGTGAAAGTTATAGCTCTTGTGTTTTAGATACTCTCTAGGCAAACAGGACAGTTTTCACCAGCAATCTCCGTGTTTACAACATCGTCCACTGTCCACTTCTGTTCTGCCACATAACGCTCAGAACGCAATATGAAAATAATTCGGGACGCAGTAAATGCTCTATAGTAATGACGTAACATCACGTGTCTATTTCTTTATCATCTAGATGCATGTCGAGAATGAGCTGCTGGTTAAACAAGCTGCAAGTATGGTTGCTTGGATATGCATTGTCGAGATAATGATGACTGTCGTCATTGTAATTTTTTATCATTTGATTACTACCATAAAAGAGTGAAAGCAACAACGTGCACAGTGTTTTATACCCAGTCACATTTTTCTCCATAGGATCAAGATAATAGTCCTTCACGGGAGGATGCTGAGGACGATTACTGACTTTACTGGTTTCGCATGTTTGTGGAGGGAGTATGGGAAAGGTTCAACGACTCAGAAAGAGAATGTCAGTCAGTCATTGTGGCACCACTACCACCTCCCACTAGTGTTTTTATGCATGTACGTGTGTAGATGGATAGAGTCTCAGAATGTGAAACTCTACAAGGATGGATTTAGCAACCAAATTTCCCGAAAGATTTCAAATACAACCATAGTGGTTGAAAAAAACGCGAAAGGTTGCACGAGAAAAAGCTCACTCAACCAGCACCAACTGAAATCAAATGCCAAAAAATATCTAAAGACATACATACAACATGTAGGAAGAATGATAAATCCCACACACACTCACACTCACTTGAATGATTTTTGGTTGTTTCACGCTCGCAAAAATCTTTCTTATATCATGTGGAATTGTACAAATCTTCGCATAAAAGCCATCCTATAAACAGAAAACTTACAAGGGATCTGACTCAGAAGAAAATTTCGAAAGTATCTACTGGATAACAACTGGCAACGTCTTTACTTCTTACTTTTCCGTATACGTAGTTGTATACACAGAGCCAACCCTTTGTTGCCCGTCTGTATGATCAAAATTGTGCAAGCTGACGTTTTCAGTCTTCCATCGGAACACGCAGCCATACTATATTTCTTGGTAGGGTTGTCTCATAGCTATGGGTATACTTAGAATTGAAACGTGTTTCAGCTTCGCTCCCTCCTTTTCTTCTCTCTGTTTTTTTGTTTCTCATACAATCCATTCCCATGCTCCATACGACCGTGTACACATTCCCTTCTATTTTTCTTTCTCCAATGGCCTCTTTCTCTCCTTTATGAATGCGTTGAGGAAAGCTGGAAGAGAAAGAGAGAATCGAGCTCTGCCATGAATTCCATTTTCTATCCAGACAAAAAGGCTAGGAAGAAAGCCGTTCTCCAAACGAATATAATAATTCTACACATAATGCACCACCACGCATACAAGCCAGTAGTTATATAATTTCTTGTATCTTTTCTTCTCTCCTTTTCTTTTGTATACATTCATCTCAACCATAAGCTGGAGAAACTGAGGAACTAGTGGTGGAGAAAAAAATAGCAAGTAAAAAAGCGACAGCATCAGTAACCTTTTTTAACTTGTTCTGCAACAAACTAAACTCATAACTGGCTTAGCTTGATGGCACATATTGATGTGTTCTTTCGCGAAGCTCAAACATGTATCTGTATAATTATCTTTCCTTACAGTGGGCTAAACCTTTATCTCGTGTCTACTCAAAGTGAAAGCTAAACATGATCACCGGTTTTCTCCTTTCCTGTTGTTGGCTCAGAATCCAAACTTTTATCTTTGGGTATTCGGGTTCAGGCTTGAAGCACTATTTTTTTGCCTTGTCGGCCATAAAGAACAGCATTTTCTACAGGCGGTAGAACACCGTCTTCAATATTGCTATTTTCTTCAAGAAAGCTTTGCTACACTTTTACATCATTATCATAAATTCCCTTTTATAAAGAAACTGCTTTATAAGATCGTCGGCTTGGCGTGTCTGTCTATCAATCTGTTATCGCTAACAAACTGAAAGTATGTGTGTAGGGTTTCATAGTGCGCATTGTTTGTTGAAGAAAAATCCAGCAAATGCTACTAAACGGAGCCCCACTATTTTTCTTTCTAGTGAATTAGGTACCTTATGACGACTATGAGGAATGATGAAATCGAACGATCATGTTTTGCAAAAAAAAATATGTTTCATTGCTTATAAACCCTTATAATAGTTTTAGATTAGGGAATTTGAGTTTGTCACATTACCGAGACGGGAGCAGAGCGGAAAACGACAATGAACTCTCCTAACTGGGGAAAATTTCGATTTCCGGCTGATACTAACTGGCTCTTATTTCCATCAATTTCTGGTCTCACGCTCACTCTCATGTTATATATCGTGTTCTGGTCTGTCTTTTTTCTCAAGAAGATGTGTTGTGATAAGCCTATTGAGCCAAAACAATGTACGTACGAATTTATTAGCAAAACCGCCAAGTCGTCTGGAGTGTCTCTTGATACGGAGCAATGGACAAGGACTACGGCTTCATGTTTGCTTTTAGAGAAACTTTGATACTTTTGCTTCACCCTGCCTCGCGGATCGCTTTTGGAATGATGTGTTTCATAAAACTCCTGTCCTGGCAGTCGAAAGAAAGGATTAATGATGATGGGGATTGGAAGTTTTGGCTTATTTGATGAGAAGGTATTATGTGGGCTAGTTTATCGTGCGGTCATGCCAAACAAATACAAAGACGTATTATTCCTTGGAAACAGATGAAAAGGAAAATCAAGCCAGGTTTGCCCATTTGTTTATGAATAGTTCGTTAGGTTAGTTTCAAGAAAGTTAGGCTTGTGATTTACTTGGATTGACGAAATCAACGGCGGGCGTTTTTGTATTTCTACAAGCATAGTATTTACAGGATTTAACATTGTAACCAGCCACAAAATTTGTTCTTTTCAGAATACATCAAGAGGAGGGATAATTATTTATTTGAATAATTCATAGATTCTAATACTGACGAGCAACAGAAATCCGTGAGAAACGAATCAAATTTTAAGCCTTTTGTGGTGTCCATGTGGAACAACAATTCCAAAACTCCTTTAGAATCGCAGTTGGGCATTCGTGTGTATTTCTTCTACGTCTTTGTTGACACCTACCTCCATTCAAAGCCTATGTCATACCTCTCGTCGTTTTTGTTTATGTATACAATATGGAAACTAAATCTGTTATATGCTACGTCAAGTGGATGGAGCGACGCTTTTCAAAAACACTTTTCCGGTGATTCTTTTTATGCAATAGTTACTTTCTCTGTGTCTACTTTTCTTCTGAACGCGCACCGATTTTGTACAACTGTTATTGATATGTATTCAACATCCTCATTAGTCATTTGGGCGAAAGCTAAAATTTGATGATGATCAGAACCTCAATGCAAATGAGCTTTAATGAACGTGCAGGAAACTATTTCAGCCGTATCAAACTCATCAGGAATGATTGCCAGAGCTTTTGATAAAATCTGGCAGTTTTTAGAATAATGGATTGATTTACTTTTGCTGACGTAAGCTATGGGAAGAGATACAGAATTACGTCTCCACAAGGGCCCGCAAGCGCATAAAAACGTAAAAAGAACCGTAAACGTGAATATAATAATAGTTGAGATTGAATTTCATGCTTGGTCGATTAGCAAATATTTAGGTTGCTGAATAAGTCTCTGATCAAAGACTTTCGTCTGAGTCAGTTTTTATTTTATTTTTCATTTTCTAATATTAACGGCTTAAGGGATTGGTAAATAATGACATTTGACTCAATCCTCGTTCAGACTATGAGCAATCTTGAAAGAAAATTACTTTTCTGTATTACCATTGCACGGAAAAGTAAATTATATGCAATATTGCTGTATTTGCTGTAGCAAATTCGCTAACCTCGTTACTATCAAACCATTACTTCTCCGTATCATGAACAAGAAGATTTTTTCTGTGTCATATCTCATGAAGTTTGCAACTTAAAAAAATTTCTTCTCTCCATTATTGTTACCTATCTTCAAATATTAGTCAATATTTACTTTCGATTTTGTTATTTCTTATGAAGTTGTCAAGGAAAAATCCAGAAATACGCCATCAGTGCGTCAATGTAAAGTGTTTCACTAAATAAAACTCTTTTTAAAGCATTTGGAAGCCACAGTCGATGAAATCAAAATAGACAATGCAATTGCCCACGCAATTCAATCTTTTCTCTTCTCTTGTCAAGATTGTCTCAGTATTTTTGTGTTTATTTGACAGTAGAGACAATCTGAAGAAATTTTACAGCTATCATTCACTGTCTTTCTTGTCGCTGTTCATATAAGTTTGAAACTGTTTAGTAACTATTCCACTCCTTCTCTCACTAACATCATAATATTATCTTGTTTATCAAATGCAGTATACGTCTTTTTAACTGTCCCGGTTTGCTTTTGCCTGCTATGTTTATCAAAAATCTAAAAAATTGACAGCTCTTAAAGACAAATGAAACGCTATTAACTCTGGTAAGTTGTACATATTTCATTGGTGTTT
>JAAXOA010002868.1:0-12428 GCA_036561885.1 Salina celebensis
ACAAAGGAACATTGCCAGAGGCGCAAACATCTGGTGAAAGTTTTGGTACAAAGTAGTGTCAGCCTTGTGACCGGTTGGAATATCCCTTCCTGTCTTTAAACCAGCTTGTTTGTATGTAAACTGAGTACGGTATGTAACATAATAGTTCAGCCTTTTGGTGTGCGTGAAATCAAGAATGCATATAGGGAAAACAGATGCACCATCCCTTGAAAGAAAAATGATACACGCACTAGAAGACGAATGGAGGAATATGTATGCTGAAAAGCATTACAATAAACTGTGCAAGCGTGTCTGAATAGAAATAGAGAATGAACGGTGGTGGACTTGAGGCGTCAACAAGGCGAAAACATGAGAGAGAAAATATAGCTCAAGTATTAAAGTAAATGATGGCAAAATCATGTTTATGGTCACACACGTGTGTATGGTGTACTTCTGCAGAACCGACCGCACAGGGAACAAAATGCACAGTGTATATTACACTTTTCTCACTGACTTACGAATAAACTAAGACGAAAGAAAATTTTTGTATACAATACAATACTAAACAAGCGGTGGGTTCCGATGTACATAATCTTTCTTTTTTTGCAATGAATAATAATATTTAAACATAGACGAATATATAACTATTAAATCATAAATACACGAGCCTCGCTCCCTGTTTAGACCTTCGAAACGTCCATTTGCGGAAGGTAGAAGGACTTTTCTATGTGGTCGCATGTGGGATGGAGATGGCATGCTGGATACAGGTTTCTTTCTACTCTTCAATAGCTTGTCTAGAAACCATGCACATGATGAAACAGAAATAACATTTTTTTGAGAACTTGCACGCAAGTACCTTGTGTGATTAAAGGAATGTGTGCTTTCAACTAAAACATAGTTTTACTTTCTTTTGTAGCTTTTTGTTCATGACAAACATGGAGAAATAAAGTGCATAAGCATAGTTGAACCAAATATGTATTGTTTTGTTTGTCTTCAATGGTGAGAGGTGCGTGAAATTCTGGTTTCAAGATTTGCCACTTGAAACCCCATTCAAATAAGACATCATGCTATAGTCACAGAAACTATTTAGCTGAATTACAATTGCTTAGTTATTCTTGGTACCCGGTCAGTATATCACAGAATTTGTTGTTGCGATGAAACTACTTTTGGTCTTTTATTCGTAAGTTTGCCTCAGCCTACTTTATATCCTGTTTAAAAACTTCATTTATTTGTATGTGCATCTTCGTTCTTGATATGAAACAAGAAAAAAACTTATTTTCTTTCTGAATGTTATCATTTCGCCTTGTATTGTAACCGTAGGCGGGGAACAATCATCAGTAAACATTAATTGTGTCAGATTCTTCTTCAGAAATGATAAAAAGGATATTTTGGTGAGATGCCAATTGGATAGAAACCTGGAACCTCAAGAAATACCTCTTTCCGAAGTTCTGCACTTCACCGAACCACAATAATAGCTGTCCAGGCAGAACCGTCAATCCTGTAGTGGTATTAGGCACTATTTAAGTAACAATTCAAAGAACTAGGCGCTGCTAAATAAATGCCACGTCGGATGGCAATAACACTCAATGGGTAGGGTATGATTATCTCTTCCAAGCCTGTGATAATAGCATTTTTCTCTTGGTTATTCGCTTATTTCCCTCTGTTTCTATTGACTCATGGAAATACTCTAGGATTTGTATGTAACTTGGCCGTTATTCATGGTCGAGCAATTCAGTATTGTTATGATTGCATGGCTCACTGTGCTAATGCAAAATTGCAGAAAACTAATCTGCTAACCCTTGTTTCTGCATAGGGCTCACAATTTATATTCGTGGTGGAAATAAACAGGACCATCAATAAAACTAAAAACGAAGCAACAAAAAATAAAAACGCAAGAAAATACCAGAGCTAGAGCTCCTTCTATAGTTTTTCTTTACGATGCTCTATCGTTCTACGTTGCCGAGTTTTTCATTTAATAAAGCCTCAATGGAATAGCAAGTTTTACGTCATTTGCATCGTCAACTTAAATCTAAATCCACTTGTGTTCGCCAAGTGATAGTTTCCTCCCTTTCATGTGTAAATCAAGTAAAAAAATTATTGTACTTAATGAAAACAGCAGCAGAAAATTTATTTTACATACGTTATGTATTCATGTTCTTATACAGCAGCTTGTCACCATTGTAATGTGGAATTTGCAAAAAATATAATCTTAAATTTCCACTTGGTGTTACTTGATAATTCCTTTTTCGTGGCATTTCGACACAATATCATACATTGGTTTGTAGACAGGCACCTTTGCTGACAGTTTACATTTTTGGTTGCTCATGTAAGCGATTTTCACGTTTGAATTGGTTACTAATTCATACGGCGCATTTTTGGAAGGTACTTGAACACCACCACCACTGACATCCATATACAACAAAGCAACTGCTGTTGCAGATTAAATTGGTAATGTCTGCACCTTGAACCTGTTCGAGGTTCTATACTGTACAGAATGGAAGCAGCGCATTCTGAGTTTCACCTTACCTAAAACAAGACGGATTTCCTGTGATCCAAAACTTTTCAATGATGCATGGTCGTTTGTTAAGTTTATTTACACGTGTCACGTCAACACAACGGCAAGCATAACAGTTAAAATATCATAGTCGTAACATATCGTAACGGTCACACGACGACGACCCAAAACTTTGTTTTCTTCTAATATCGTCTGTGGCCATGGAAGGCAAGAGAAAGCAGCCATAATTTGAAAGTGAGTAGCATGTGAGACTGAGAATGGGAAAGGAATGGGTTGAACCGTTACGGAAAATTATTTCTTCCGCTTCTTGTAACCACAAATGATACATTTTCAGTTACAACACAAGTTTACACCGGATCGATCATTATACTTGTCACGATGAAAAATTACCGGTAACAACACAATATTTATTGCCGGTAAGGTTGAACACGTGTAGGTTACAAAATTTTGTTAATTTATGATTGTCAACCTCTAAATGTTAAATAGGAATGGATAGCAGTTGAGTGCATTCGTTACATCGTTACCAAAACTCTTAGGAGGGAAACGGTTACATACCATACGGTAGTTCAAAACGAGCGTCAATAAGTAGCTCATGCCCTGTTGGGTTCTTCGTCCCAACTACTTGTCCATCTCGCATCACCAAGTCCGCGTCTAGTGCCAGCCACTTCCCAGTTCCGTGTATAACCTGAAAACCCCCAATCCAAGCGTGAATTATCCAGTAAACGCATAATGCTATCAAATATTTATAATTAGGTGATAGAGATAGGCAACAAAAAGTGAAAAAAGAATCGATATGATATTTTTTAAATTTGCATTTAAAAAACAAATGAGAAAAACGAATGGGAATTCCAGAGTAACGTCAATGCAATGTGTCAAGTCAACTGACGGCTAACTCATGGTTAGTGCAATTTTAAAAGTATTATTCTATCTTAGCTAGACTTTCACTTACCCAATTTGCATGTTGGATGTCTTTTAAGTGTAGCCAGTGATAGCCCACTGAATTGTCCCACATTCTTCCACTCGCCCATACTTCAATTAATAGGCCTGCATCCAAGTTATTGATTTCACTGCATTGAAAAAATATTTACTATTACTCCTTAATCTATTTGGAAGTTTCAAAAGAAAGGCAGCGGTTAATGAAAGTGTCACGGTATCGTTGACTTAAGTTTGGCCCATGCATGCACTATTATACTCATCTACATTTACATACTTGATAGCAGGTAATGTGGTAAGCTTGTTTTATACTGCATTGTAGGTTAGACACCAACTAGACTAAAAGCAGAAAGCGGAGAATAATATGCCTTATATATATGACTATGCAAATAAGTATACAAAATAAACTACTTCGAGTACATAGGTATCCAAAAACAACATGTTACTAGTTTCACAGTAACAGGATGGGGTCCAATTCCTGAAAATCTTCAATAGACCTCATCTCCACTTTCTATCATCTCCCCAATGGGAAATAAATACTTTTCATAAAAAGTGGAACCACAATTCTGAAGTATTGGGGATGGGTCCAAGAAACCAACGATCCTCTTTTTTAAAACAAAGCATATTACAGCTGAAGTAAAACTAAATCATAAATACAAAATAGTTCAGAAGATAATTCTGGTAGGTCAACTTTTTCGCTTTTTACAACGCTTGAATCCAGTGGTGCATTATGATGCAATAAAACCCTTCATCAGTTTATGATCATGTATGCAAATTTAAGAACATCGAAGACTTCTGAATAAGATTTCTCGGGCGCCACACATCAAAAAAAACTTATGGATAGATGCAAAAGGGTGTTTTAACGCTGTTGAAGGAAATTACTTTTCAAGAGACATTAGAGAATAAAATATTACGAACAAATCGTGCAAGAGGCCATTATAGGAAGCATACTTACAACATCGCCTTTCATAAGCTTAATGTTGTATAACTACAAACTTGCACTTCTGTTCGTTTTTAATCACTCAACCACCAAGAAACGAAGACCAAAATAATACATAAATACTGCATATTGTACTCCTTTAAAAATAAATTTATCATAAATCGTGGTTAACAATGTTTCCCGTTGAATGCTTAAAACTGCATCAACATTTTTCTCCTCTATTTACTTACTCTTAGCTTTTTTACACTTGTGCAAATAGTTCAGAGTCCTTAGAGAAAGCGAGAAAGCCACCAAATTGAAGGAGAAAAGGGAAATAGAGCAAACAGGAAAGGGAGGAACATCTTTAGACATATCATCAAGTTAAAAGTGGGGGCATACTGGTCTCTTACAAAGTAAGTAAAATCACATGGTATCGATGGCACCATACAGGGAAAGTAAAGTGGTAAAAGAAAGTGGAAGGAAGGAGCCGACAATTTTTTGCTCCTTTTTCTCTTTTCTACACCACTTGAGCTACTCACTCCGTCATTTCCTTGATGATGCTGTTGCTACAGCTTTTTCTTGTGGCTTGCTACTTTTTGCGGTGATGGTAGAAAAGTGAAAAGAGTATGGTATTATTAAGGCTGCACCATTCCACATGTTATCTTTCCTGCTGACTTGACCTAGTCTTACATAAACACATGTCTGAGATGTTCTGTTTCACCAAAACATATACCTACATGACATTGTTATCAGGGCCATGGAAATGCAGAGATGTTTTTCTTGATGCTAAAATCTCTAAAAATATCTCTAGTGCATAAGTTTTGACCTGTTTTAAAACACACTAGAAAAAATACGAGTTTTCCCTTTTAATTTTGTCTTTGTCTAGTCTGTTCATTTTGGATAATTATGCGATATAACGCTACCCGACATACATACATACACAAACACAACAAGAGTAGGGGATGACTTTATAGTCTACTTTTGTTCAATTTGCATATTTATTTTTAGTCATTACTTTTAAGTCAGTTGTTTTCACAAGAGGACGTGACTAAATTGAAATACGAAAAGAAGTAAAAGTGGAAGCCACATTTACTGTTTTTTCTCGTTCTCAGTATCTCAGTATGAAATTGTTAAGACTATTCAGTCATAATTTTGCTAAGTATAAAACCGATGAGATTTTTCACTCCGTGTAATAATCACTAATTCATGTTGAATGATGATGAGTCTAGCGTTTGAGAAACTTCTTTGTTGTAACGGAAAGCTAGAGCGGAAATTGAAAACAATGCGAGTAAGGAAATTAGCATTTCGTCCAAGATTTAACAAGAAGCTTATCACAACAAGAAGAATAGTAACAAGAAGTATAGATGAAGAACGTTGCTTAAGTAACATAAAAACGTTTTTTCTTGATCTGGTAGCTTCCAAAAAACAATTTCCTTTTCCCTTTCAATCCAACATTTTTTCGCTTTTTGGTCTACTGAAACTTTAGCGTATGCAACCAAAACCAATAAATTGCTCTCCATCAAAACTGATGAGAAACTAAAAACCATTACACAAGTAATCGACGATGTCGGTATGGCAAAAAAAGGATGGGATACCGCGAAAAGAAAACTTTCGGACCTTTCCGCACAGAAAAGTTTGAGATTCCAACATGTCATGAAGCTTTAATACGAGAAGAGAACTTACGTCTCCTTGATGAACAAAACATTAAAGCAATTTTGATCAATGATGTTGTACTTGAAAATGTTTTAGTTTCAAAGTATTTAATGCATTTTAATAACAGACAATTGGTTTGTAGTCTGGATATATGTATTTCAATAACGTACATACAGCATAGGTATGTACAACCTATTTTTTTAACTTTTGATTGTGCAACATTTTGGGAAAGCAGTTGCAGAAAATGGATTTAGTTTGTGAGTTAGCTATAAAAAGGTCGCAAGTACGCAAGTAAGAAGCCTTTCGCGTCTATATAAAATCTACTGAATCGGCTATTGCTTATATTAATTCCAAATTGTTTAAGAAGGAACCGACATTGTGAGACATGCAGTAATATATATAACTGTTTAGTTGAATTTCTAGTAGAAATTAAGCTGGTTTAGTCGATAGTGCAAGAAAAATGAAGTAAACTATAATTTACTACAGTTACAGTAGTCGTTTTCTCCCTACGTGCGTCTGATGAACCGAAAGAAAAAATGCTACTGAGAAACGGCCACAACTGACTGCGTGCATTCAGCGAGTTTGTTTTTGCAAACATTCATGATCACAACTAAAATAACTTTTCTCCATCCAAAACTTTTCCTTATCTTCCTCAGCCACTATCATTTTTATTTGTTTGACACATGGGAATATCCCGGTTCTATAGTGCAGCAAAAGACATGATAGAGTAAGGGAAACAGCTTTTACGAACAACGATTCATCGCACCGTTATGTGTATCGAAATGTAAATGCATACGTTGAAAGTAACTTTTTTAACGAAACTGTGTTTGTACAGGTACAGCAAATGAACTGAAAATATGAAGGAAGTCAAATATCTACCTGATTGGGTGCTCCTTGAGACCAAGAATTCTGGAGCAGTAAACCAGTTGTGTTGTTATGATTAGCGGTTAAACTATTTGTCACTTAAATGTGTAATAATAGTTATGTAAAAAGGTATCATTTCGAACTTAGATATTTAAAATCCTATAGCCATTTATCCAAATCCATCATGTTTGTGTTGGAAATCAAAAAAATCTAACAATAACTTTGTTTTTAGTTTTTCATGTCTTTTCTAGTTTTCATCCATTATCAATGGGAACTATATAAAGAGCCACACCCAATGAATCAAATAATATCATCACGGAAAGGGTAAACTCAACTAAATGAAATATACACACAAGTTATAAAATTCAAGCAATTGAATTTAGGGTCTACTAATGCCCTGAAATCTGTACAATTTATAAAGGATATCAATATCAATTTTGTGAAAGCTTGTACCTACTCGAATGTCAACGTCATNAGCTTGTACCTACTCGAATGTCAACGTCATAGGGCGTGGGAAAACGGTAGACTTTCTATAGTACAGCAACCAATGTTTAATTCAACAGATCAACCTGAAAGTCTTGATGTCTTCGTAGATGAAGTCATCATTTTCCTATTTATGAATTCACCACACAACACCAGAACCTCATGGAACGAGCCAAAAAATCAAGAGAACTTTTTAGAAATCATAGAGACGGAAAAAATAAAGTTCTAGTGCCATGAAAAACACTGGAACACACACTTCACCTTTCCTTTTTGATCCGTATACTGGCATAGTGTTCATGGGACTTAATTTCATTATGAAAAAAGAGCATAGAAAGCATGGTGATTGAGTGGAAAGGAACAATGAGCGGAATAACGAGCCGCCCACCCTTTGTCTTGAGATTTTACATTGTATAATTTTCACTTAAAATCTTCCGACTTTCACTGCTATGCCACAATGAGGCTAAGGCTTGAATTTTTCTCTTGAAAATTGGAATTCAACAGCAATGATTGAAGATGTGGTTTCTTCCCTTTGAACGCAACGCTTTCCCCAATTTCAATATTTATCTTAAATCCTAATCAGCCAGAACGATAATGCGATGGGTTTGTGGTGATGATGCTTCTGTCGTGGTGCTTGGAGAAAGAATAGGAAACCTCAGGAGCATTACTACAAATTATGTGTATCTCTTGTTCTGATCTACTCACCGTCAAGCTGTGCTTCGAAAAACTGAAGGGTCCATGAATGAACGCCAACGTTGATTTCATTCCTATTTTTATATATTCGCTATCTTTTGACATGTAAACTTCAAGTGTTAAAAAACGGTTTTAAACTAAGCCGTCACAGTTACGCTCAGTTATAGTATTTGACCGTTTTGGGAGCTTCTCATCAAGTGTCTGGTATGGAAATGATCTCCAATCATGTTTGTATGTAAACGTAAACCGTTTTCATCAAATTATCATTAGCACTCATTTCGTTTCGTGTTAAAACTGATAAAACTGCTTACGAAAACTTATTTGATAATTGACCAAAATTCGAAGAATTCTGCTAGAAATTATAAATGACTAAAAATGATCCAAAAATTTGGTTTACGGATAAATGTATTGTTACATTTGTATCTCACAACACTTATCTGTGAATAATAGGGCGAGTGCTTGTGACTTGGTGTTAAGTTCTCCTTAATAAATAACATTTGTAGAGTACAATTTGTACAGTGGTATGCCATATCTACTTCCCTTACGTCCATGAACTATATTTTCGAAATGTAATACTATTCTAACCTATTCAAAATATGATGATTCCGTCTAGTCGTGCAGTAAGAACCTGAAGGCCTTTTCTCGTCTAGAACAAGAGTCCTTGAGGTTTATTCGGTGAAAGATAAAGGATGTAGTGATGGAGGAGAAAGTCAGCATCGCGTTGCGTCCGAAAAGAAGGTGACCGAGAAATCCTTCAGGGCCAGTCAGCCTATTTAATATTGGCAATGAAAAAATGAATAGAAATCCCCTCTATTGTTGTATGTGCTTGCTCCAGAAAACAAGCGAGCTTGGGTCGCTATGCAAACCTCACTAAAGACTCGTTTGTTATAAGAAAATATTGCGGGTACAAGGTAGTGGCACTTCAAAATTTGGAACGTGGAACTGGTGGTTTGTCAACTAATGGAAACCTGCCAATTCTGAGATGAAACCAAAGACCCTCCATAATTCACCTGTCTCTTTCCTAGTCCACAGTTTTCCCCTACTCACCCCTTATATTATCTAAGACACTATCAACTTATTTCGATTTCTCTTCATTGTAAAACGATTCGGATGAATGTATTAGTTTTGATTATATAAACGTATATATGAAACACATGTTCAATATACGAACTTTTTCCTACACATTTATTGAGAAAAACTTTTTTCTATTACTTTAATAATACCTAAGTAAGACCGTCATTCTTTAAGTCGCTACCGCGTCATTCACGATTTGATTCAAGTTTTTCTTTCAAAAAGACTTCCAGACTTAGTCATTTTGTCTTTATCGTTTGCAACATGCGCTACATGTATGGTGAAATAATTCATAATTGTGGCGCATTGGAAAAGAATGGTTTAGGGTCCGGTACCCCGCATGGAACTGTACTACTGTAGATATTATTTTGAAGACTTTTTTTCGCAAAAAAATCTGTGAACGCTTCAATATGATCCACCTCACGTCACATTGAAAAATGTATAGCTACCAACTGAACCAAAGACTAAATTGACGAGGGTAGGTTCTCACTGACCCGAAATGCAATGGCAATAATAGTATTGAAAATGGAAAAGAAAAAAAGCATCTGTCTTTCCAGAGAGAAAAAGCGTTTCATTCTCTCACAATCTGTGTTTCAGCAACCCAATAATGGCAATCCTTCGCTTGATCTGATGAGGTCCATTGAATATATAGATAGAATTTCTTAGTTTTTTTTCTTGGTATTTTCCATTTATTTTGAAGTGGAAAAGAAATGGAATAGATACAGAAATGAGCAAAGTGTACGCATCCAGCAAAAATTTCGCCGTTTAGTTTTACTTGAGAAGCCAAGTACGTACTCAACTTAGCCTATAAAAATATTGAATTTTGTGCAAAAACTAAGTATAAAAGTAAGTGGTAGAGATGTCTGTGTATAAACAGAAGGTAAAGAAACATCGAAAAACTACTTTGTGCCTTGATATTTCTGGTACACATCATGTGGTGGCGTAGGGTACTCAAATGGGCGCTATTGGTGAAAGATCAAACTGAATTGCTAATGCATCTCAATTTTTTCGTCGAAATGAGAAAGACCTTGTAAAAGGATGTCGGGTAAAAGAAACCAAAGCAAAATACCTACAGACGTGTTACAAACTATATGTAGACTGTAACCTATAATGCAGAGCCGTTGTTGTACAGAAGATGTTCCTATCACCACCATCATAAACGTAATTGCTCTTTTTTACCATGGCTCTTTCTTTTTTGGTAAGTGCACTCACATTCATGGTGCATAGGTTGTAGGATGAACCATATTACCCTTACGACCACGAGTGAAATTTTATATGAATAGGGTCGGGTGTAATCTGTTTCTAAATATAGCTTTTCAGTATTTATTGGCTGTAAAATGCTTGATGGAAAGAGAATAAACCTACATACTCGATTAGACTCCAGTGGTTCACAATTTATTTGGTACGCATAAATCTTCTACAATTACTTTCCGGTGGAACGTTGTTAATGGTACCAGAAATAGGGATTTTAGAAACCGGAATCTTACACTTTTTTCTAAAATTATCAGTTTGCAAAATAATTCTAATCTTCATGAACCAGATTGACTTCTTTATATATTACAGGGTTTACAACAGCTAAACAAAGCCGTAATACCTATGGCGTGGAATAATTTAATTAGTTTGCGATTCCGATTGAAAAACTGAATAATGGTCCCTGGTAATAATGATAAATTTTGGCTGTTGCTACAGTACCAGATATTACAGTTGGTTATCTCACGCCCCTAAATTTGTAGTACACATGGAAACAACTCTGAATATTTCGTAATGGCTCAACCTGTATTAAGAGTTCAGGGCCGGAACCGGAATTATTTTATTTGATGACAAAAAACAATTTCGCAGGATTCTTCGTACAATATATACTTGTAGTTCCAAACTTTATAGTTTATACATAATCCATAATTTATTTATTTAAAAAATAAGAACTCGGGAAAGCAAAATAGTTGTAAAAGTTTGTTTCACATGCATACGGATGACTGCAGACAGAGTTAGCATGGCCTGGTGAATTAGATATCCTAATTCATGCTTCTATCATATGTTGGTAGACTACGGGAAACTTTTACTCAGTCTTTCTCCATCCAAACCTACAAGGTTCTACCTGCCTGCACTACTGGAAGAAAGAAAGGATTCTACAAGATACAAGTTGGTTCACACTTCGCATGCACTTTCTCTTGTCCAGAGGGAAATGTTTTTTAACAAGAAGATTGAATTACAAAAGGATAATTTCCCCATACTAACCTACTTTGTGTTTTATGTTCCAGAAGGAAAACCTACACGTTTGTGCCTTCATTGTCATCCATGCATATTTATTCAGGTAGAACAGAATACAGTATCAAAATATATATACACAGCGGTGGTTTGAAACTTTTAATTCATTCAATTAGCTGCAATCATTAACAGCCTGAATTCTGTTTGGCTTATGCCTTGTATACAAAGTGTGTTTATGAGCATGCATTATACTTGTAACCAGAAACTTTTTTACGACAGTGTAAAACATTTTTCACATGAACTTTTAGCATGTACGGATTCCAGAAGGAAAACCTACACGTTTGTGCCTTCATTGTCATCCATGCATATTTATTCAGGTAGAACAGAATACAGTATCAAAATATATATACACAGCGGTGGCTTTTAATTCATTCAATTAGCTGCAATCACCAACAGCCTGAATTCTGTTTGGCTTATGCCTTGTATACAAAGTGTGTTTAGGAGCATGCATTATACTTGTAACCAGAAACTTTTTTACGACAGTGTAAAACATTTTTCACATGAACTTTTAGCATGTACGGAAAGGAAGTACTTTCGTAATCACCTCCTTTAGCCAGAACCTCATTAACCTCTGTTGTCTACAATTCATTCACATCAAGCATTTAAACAAAACTTGATACGATATTGCAAAATGTACAAAAACGCGTATTGGGGATGCACTGGCTAACAATTAAAAACATCATAGTTTCAATGTAATAGAAAGTCTCATATTTTACTTCAATCATTCAATGTGTAAGTAGTACGGACTACGGACGAACTTTTGAAAGATCTTAAGAGGAACTTGTCATAATATTATGATACATACATTAGTAGGCTCTCATCCATAACTGCACATTTTTATTCCTCACTCGTTCTCGAAGGTCAAATGGAAACAAAAATGATAGCTGATAATGTATACGAAGTGAATAGACTTATTAAACTAAACAAATAAATAATATATTTCTATACGAGATCAAACGGTGACTATCCCTTGTTTCTTCGGTGCTTAATTATTCTCTGCGTTGCGGGGCTTATTCACGTTTACGACCAACGCTAGTGACAGCAGTGACTAAATAT
>JAAXOA010002869.1:0-12426 GCA_036561885.1 Salina celebensis
CACTATCAATTACACATTAACTTTTTTGCCATTCACTATTTTACGATGATGAATGCAATTATACTCGCAGCCATCTGCTTCTACGACCTCGGTTGTATACTAAACCTTAGTGTGGATAAAAACAAAATTTCATTCAGGTTTCTTCACTATTGCCTGGTTTGTGTGATGCACTTTAAAAACGCGGATTTAATGAAATAGTCTTGAGTTTAATGTAGTCTAAAAACGACAATGAACGAAACATGTGTTATGGTTTTTTATTCATGGTTTTCGGGCTGATGACAATGATTCTTTTAACTATGCTTTTGACACATTACTTACTACGAAAGAGATTTATTACATGTTGGTCTGCATTACTCAACCTTACAAAATATCAGTCCTTTCCCTTTTCTTTGCATAAGCACCCACAAAAAACACGTTAAATGTTTAAACTGCTATGAATAATATCATATCAACTATCATTATTGTCATTATTTAACCCGCTTTGTTACAACAACAGGAAGACGCTTAGCTAAAAATGAATGCAAACAAGCAGCTATCATTAAACAAGGTTCTTGTACATTTTTAAAAAAAGGAAGGAAGACTGCACTGGTTTTTTCGTAAAACGAAACAAAGTCGTGTCATAAAACTGCATGCATGTGGAGACCAAATATGCGCAAAATTTTTACGCATTTTCCCGTCACGAGTTAGAAGCTATTTACATACATGTACGGAAAATTATCAATTATCATGTTATAGCCTTGCTCTAGTATCTAAGAGTAATCTAGCAAAATACACATGAGTTATTGAAGTTTCACATGAATGCAAGCGAGCAATCATAAGGAAACAACGAAACAAGTAATATTATTAGTTTAAATAAAAGATAAAAAAGGATTGAAGTATTGATTTCGGTAAAAAAAACGGATGATCACCGTACGCATTATAATATGGCCTGATTTCTGATAGTCGCATAAACTCGAATCTTGCTGCTCATCGTTGTGTGTCATTTGTCTTTACGTTTTTTTTCGGCATAGTCTCAAGTGAAAATCGTTAAACCACAAATAGTATGCAGATAGGTAGTTAATGATGCCAACATACATAATCTAATTTTTGCTTCTTCGCAATCAGCAATTTTCATTAGACGAGTAAAGGATGACTAGACTACTACATGGTACATGTATGACATGATGAGATCTTTTAAGTATGTTAAATTAAGTGGATGTGGCTCATTTCTGAATATTTTCATTCGACCACAGCATACATGCAGTGATCATCACTTCATCACAGTTTTTAGGTAAAAGATTAAAATTAGTAGGCCATCCCAGTGTAGCGTGCCATCAGCGAATATATTGTTTGTCCACTAATTGGAATTGTGTAGCAATGTGTGTTTTATCCCACATTGTCAACTAATTCTAATTTCATATGCAGTTGGCAGTTACTAAGTTTAGGTCTTTTATGACAAATCAATGGATAATAGAAAACATGAACTTGCTTGGATTTGCACTTCTGCTGTTCCATACAAATTACTATTAAGTTTATTGCTAGACCAACGTCTAAATGTGAATACGTGACAATTCCATTCATTTTTTTACTAAACACAAATAGACATTTTATTATTGCTTTTTTGAAAGCGAACGAAATACATATCTCATAAACATTATTTCTTTGTTGAAACAATGAACTAGAAGAAATAATGATCATCTTGAAGTGCAAAGTCGCTTCAGTAACTGCAACAAAAAAATATTATTAATAAATTCTAAATTTGCAAATCTTTTATTGCGTACTTGACACGATTTCAAGTGTGCAGGTGATAAAGAAGACGAGATGGAGTGATATTTTTTCTCGATATTATTCTGACACCGTTGTATGGCTAATAGTGCCACAGAATCTTTCATGACAAGCGTGTTTTCTTTATCATTGAGTCACGACTATGAATGCCATCCCAAAATAAGCTACACGATAATACCCAGACGCACAATTACTTTGAAAATATTTATATTGCTGTCACCAAGGATTAGACGAGCTTACGGAAATTTTATACCACGAACATTCAAATCCCGTGTACATACATCCCATGCATCTAAACTCTAAACTACATCATATATCAACTTGTGACTACTAAACGTAAACAGGTATGTATAACAATTTGAATATGAAAATTTGTCATAAAAATCTGGCGCTACAGATGTCTTTTGCAAAAGCTCCTTAACAATGTCTTGCTTCCTGTGTGAATTCATCCAAACATTATAAATCATCCTTTCACTTTTTTTCCACGACCAGACCAATCTTGCGTCTCATATTTCTAATAAGCTAAATAATATTATCAAGCGCCGTTCACGGTAGATAAAAATCAGCAATTTAGAGCATTCCTTGGGAGCTACCTGCTACAACCTGTTAAACTGTAAAGTCGTTGAAAATCAAATTGCCAGTTATCTCCTCAGCTCTATCTTCCTTCAAGATGTTTTGCTACTTTGCTACTGAAACATACTTAGGAGGAAATGCATCTCGACATAATTCAGAGAAAGATCCGGCTTTAATAGAAATAATGTTGGTCCACCCTACGGCATGGTTGTGTGGTCAGTAATTTCTTCTATAATCAAATAATCAATGAGATAATGTAGACAAAACTAGTATTGTACTTATCTTTTTTTCAACTTTTCAAAGTCAATGCCTCATTCTACCCGATGACTCGGAAGAATTATCGACTCAACAATGTAATTGAAAGTATCATCATCATTCATATAATAACTTTTAGACTAAACTTGACTTGGCAAATGAGCACTCGTGAATAGAAGTGAAAGATGATCATACAAATGTGGTAGCTAAAATGTTACTAGCAACTCAATAAAACCAAGTATGATTGATGATGAGCTGGAACAATGCATTGTTATTGGGGGTATCTATGTATTTAATTGTTTACGCGTCTATTGTTACAGCTACTTCAAAATATGTCGGGTCTATATATCCTACTCCTAAAGCAATATTTTCCCCTACTTAAAGAATCCTCCGTGCTTGATTACTTTTTTTACAAAGATGGATTACCGTAAATTAAACATTATTGGCAGTTGGCAGATAATGCATTCTTTTAAAATATAATTTCCATGCAAATAAAATCTTAGTGGACTTCAAGTAGCTTGACCTGTTTGGGTTTGATGACTTATTACTTGAAAGTTTACTAAACAGAGATTGAACACGTTCATAAGCTCAGTCACGTAAAATATTGTTAAGTCAGGGATACTTGCATTCTTTTTTCTCTCTTTTAAACCTCAGCATTCTGAGGATTTTTAGAAAAAAATATGGCTATGCTGGTGATGCAACATGAATCATTTTTGGATTTATTTTCAGTTTTGTTTCTTATGCTAACGAACATGACAATCGGTTTATAAACGTAAATAAAATTGGATAACAATATAGTGTTGTTGTAAATTACAACAAAAACAGAAAGAAAATAAATTGTACTGCTTAAGCCCAGTCACTTTTACTTCTGACAAAACAATTGTTTAAACCGATGACAAATAATAATTTCAACCTGTCTCCAAAACCTTTTAGCCTTTTTCCCTTTTTGGCAAACACAATATAACCCATTATGTTACATTGTCTTTCTTTTGGCGAAGGCGGATGTCCTGAGATCCTTCACTTCAACTGAACAGTGTTAGAAAACATATTATATCCCATGGTTTGTTTATTATGCAAGTACTACTCACAATGGTGATGTATGTATTTCTTCAGAGAAAAATGACATTGTCCGTTAGATCGCCACCTAAACAAGACATGACCAAAGTATCTAGCATTGATGCCTTTTTAATTATGAACACGCTGAGTGTAACAAAATAGCTATCTATTTATGAGATTTAATATTCGCGAAGAGATCAGAGATTTCCTCGTCTGGTCGGTCAAATCAGACTGTGCAACAATGACAAAACATAAATGTAAAGAGGGATTGACAGATTGAAGTGTGAATTCCTTATTATTATTTATTATCATTATCGAATGTATGAAAACAGACGTTTTGTGATTGAAAGGTGAAAATAATAAAAGAGTAGTTCTTTCATCTTTGCACACAAATGTTGGCCATGTCATTTATATTTGATAATGGTAATATTATTGATGTTGTTGATGGTGTACTGCGTATTTACCAATTTGATTTGGTTTGTGAAGAATTCCCTCAAAGTTAATGACGATTCTCATTAGTTTGAAGTTGAATGTGGAACGATAAAATGACTTGGCTATAACATTTTTATGTAGCAAGAAATGCACATAGTAAACTTTGAAAATAACAAAAAAAAAATTGTTCGATAAGAAAAAACAGTGATGATGGTATATTCCCTTATTGAATCACGCCTACAATATAATAAAAAAAAGGTTTTGCGGTTAGCTTCAATAGTGGAATAGTCAACTGCGTCAATATAGGAAACATGTCAATAGATGTTTTCATGATTTACACCACTGCTTCTCAATTGGCGCATTTCGGATACACTTTGATGTGATAAAAACGTGCTCATCGGACGTGGTTGGTTTATACTTATCTTGCAAATCGCTCAGTGCCTTTGCCATGGTTTTTATACTATTTTACACAATAAATGACGAGCGACACAAGTCGAGCATCTTGCCAATCATCATTATGATTTGTTAAAGCATGTAGTTATGCAGCACAAATAGTTGCAAAAATCTTTAATATTTTACTTTAACATAACCGATAATATTTTGTTACATACTATAAAAATTTTTGAATTCCTTTTATATACACAAAAATCATGCGCGACACTGAATATATTAGAGAAAATTAGTGTAGTAGTAAGTAAGTAAGTAAGTAGCTTAGTGTAAGGACCAACTTCAATAATAAAAGTGCATTTACGTAAACCACTCAGACACGTTTTTAATTGACAACCAAATTCGATGAATCGGACAAAATGTGGACTGATGATTTCATCGAAGCCCTCTGAAGTCGAAGGAAGATGTACGATGTACTCAATTTTAGTATCAAATTTGTAATTCTTATAACTACATCATAAAATGTTCTTAATTCGTCGCGGCGCAACTCCTCTTTATATGTGTATTATAGCCCATATCATTATATTTTGAAAGCGGAATCGATGTTACGTGTGATTGCATCGGAACTATCCTGTTTTCATTATCACGTTAATATTTTCAGACAGATGTCATAAAACAGTGGATCTGAGTAATTATGGGAAGGATCGTGTAATACGCTTTTAGTGCGATTCGGTACTCATTTATATTCTTTATGATCCTTTCTCACTTCCGTTTGTATTAAAAATTACGACCAGATTAGTAAAATATTCAGTTTGTATGACCAACAATAATGTGTATGAACAATATAAAACTACTTATCATATGAAAATGCTTAACAATTTGTCGTATATTTTGCTTATTTAAAGGATTAATTGGAAAGAGGAAACGAATACACATAAAACGTCTTTTTATCTTTAACAATATAGTTAAACATCTTTACCAAAAAGACTTTCAACTGTTCTCTGCTGTATGGGACATATTCAATTGCATACATTTTCGCACAAAGGCTGCGATGAAGTCAACGAGGAAGCCATACTAGGAAGAGGCCCTGAAGAAGTATCCCAGTGAGCCTGACAATTTGTTCGGCAAGTACATATTTACTTAGTTGAACTTATTTGCTAACAATCCATGCCGTGGCATAAAAAAGTTTATGTCATGTGTGGAGGCTGTACATATCGTGATATTAGGTGTAATAATCCTCAAAAATGTTGTTTTCCCTTTTTCATATGCAATGAAGTCAACGAGGAAGCCATACTAGGAAGAGGCCCTGAAGAAGTATCCCAGTGAGCCTGACAATTTGTTCGGCAAGTACATATTTACTTAGTTGAACTTTCTCCTAATACTAATGATATTCTCACCACGTATAATTACTTAAACACACTAAGTATGATCTTTCTGTCTATTATTCACTCAAATAATTTGTTTGTTGCATATAAACATTATAAAACAGTCATTAATCATTCAAACACGTTGATAGAAAATGTCACCGTGGCGCATCTTCCTTGCGCCGTTACAACACCTGCAGGCAAATCCCAAAAATCAAACGATGATGCATTCGAAATATGGGAAACGATTGAAGGAGTACAAAGAACCAAGTGATCTTATGAGGATGGATTCAATATTTGTGCAAAACAATACACACATCTGAAACATTAGACTATCTTATTTGCTAACAATCCATGCCGTGGCATAAAAAAGTTTATGTCATGTGTGGAGGCTGTACATATCGTGATATTAGGTGTAATAATCCTCAAAAATGTTGTTTTCCCTTTTTCATATGCATAACCCATTTAGAATTAAAAGTTTTTCTGAACGAAAGAGAGATTTTAAGGCAAAAAAGAAGTTTTTTAGCGTTTCATTTACTCTGCAATTGTTTTAATGCAAAAGGTCGGCATTCTTGCATTCGTTGTTTTAACTGAATTTACTCAACTCTACGTGTCTCTTACTCCAACAAACGCTGAAGACAAAGCGGTAAAATTTTGAATTTTGTTTGAATAGAACGCACTTTATGATTATCAATACGAAATATGTCCCAAAACAAGACATGATCTCTTCTGGTTTTAATTTTAAAAACTATTATTTCACATGCGTGTGTTTCTCATTGCCATTAAAAATGTCGGTCTAGCAATATATCGTTGCAGAGTTGGACACAGGAATTAACTGCAGTGGAGTTTTAGCAGCGAACGATTTTACGGCTTATTCCCCGTCAAAAATGCATGAAACTTACATGACGTGCATTTTATAGTTTTCTTTCTCTTGCTTCATAGGATTGTAATAATGATAAGCGTGTTTGACACGACGGAACAACAGCAAACCATACACGATGCTGAGATGAGGTCTGCATTTAAATTACACAGTTAAAAAGCTATCTCCGACACTCATGAACAATACCAGAGGATCATCACTCCCATCATATTTCATCATAATCTTCTAAGCATTTTTTTTCTGTTGATTCACCAGTTTCTTCGATGGTCGATTTGGTAAAAAGAATACAAAAACTATTTTTCCTCTTTTCTTGGCTAATTTTCATGCATTCAGAGGAGAATGCGTGTGCTTCAAAATGTCTCCGTTTCAGAAGTCTTCAAGTATTTCATAGACAGACACACACCTAAGTCATGTTTTCTTTGCAGTAATGAATTTACATTCTTTCATAATTCAAAAGGCAATCATACTAGAGATTTTGTAAATTAACTCTTTTTTAGTACTTGTTCAACCTACCAATCCAAAAGGGGCAGGAGGAGAACAGAAGCGACAAACTGATGGAAGAGCATTGCCGTTTTTTTATCTTACGGTTTGTAAAATCTTTGCAAATATTTTGACTTCTGTTCTGAGGAATGCAGTCCCGCATTGAGTAAAACGGTAATTGACAAGCATAAAAGAGAATCAGTTCCAAAATCACCATTATGAGTATATCATAAAATCTACGGTTCATTCTTCGTTATGCATAATCCCGGTCCTTGATTTTTTAAAAATGTATACCAAGGGAAACCACAGATCATACTTTGTCGCTAACGTTTTTTATTGATTGATTTGAATGCACCATTCAATGCCATGGAGGATAATCACATAAACTTATAATGGACCATTACCCTTCTGAATATTATAGTCTGTTTAAAGGTCGCACGTGACCGTGTTTGGGTTGTCGATACAACGGGATTAAAAAACACCATATACAGGATCATCAACGTATTTTACCGATTTTCATTTGAGGGGCCTACTAGATTGGAATTCGCAAGTTTTAAGTAATATGAGTCAGGCACCATTAACAGTGAACCACTTTATTTGGAATTTAATGCAACGACTTTTTAACTGGATTACAAGTTATTATTTTATTTTTTTATGGGGTGAATGTTTACCAATTCAGTTCACAAAGTTGTTATCGTTAATTGAGGTTCAAATGTAGCTGAGCCACCTTGAATAAGTGATAAAAACGAAATACTTGTTTAATAGGACTTTTAAAAAAATCATGTCATATTTTGTATGATTGTACTCAGGTTCTGTTCGTTATGATTTCCACAATGCTTCCTACCTGCCGATAAGTGAAATGTACCATGAAGTATGCGTGAATTGCATTAGAGAAGACTCCAAAAAGGTGCAAGAATTATGACGTATAAAATTCTCATCATGGAAGAGATTGAAGCAATTAATATTTTACACTGAAACATGAAAGAGAGATCCCCTTGTTTACAAGTCTTGAAGGTGTAGTAAAAACGCAATAATTTGTTTTCAGTCTACTGACGGAAAGTAGTTTTATGAGCTATCATTACAACCATGTCAAGGCATGGGATTTCAAACTATCTGTAGCTTGATAAACCTGACATAATTTTTCCAAGCTAAAAAATATATAAAAGAAATGATAAATGTTTGTAAGATCTCTATACATTTATTTATCTTTCTTGATATAATTATCTTTTGACATTTTATGACGTTTAAGAAGAACACGGCTAGTAATAATTTCCTTCCCGTAAACTTGGTTATTACTCCAACCTTACAAAAATGCAATTTTTCTAAGATTGCACGGCACTCTCAATTGCGACTGATTTCTTAATTCGGGGATTCGCCCCATTTTTGGCAATATAAAATGATTAAGTATAAAAATCTGTAAAAATAGAAGGCTCCAGGCTACTTTTACAAGTATAGTACCCCACTATCATTATTAAAACTGTAAAATTATTATTATGATGAATCATTAGTGTCATTATTTCTAAGGACGTGGTTCTTCTGAGATCTTACTTCAGTACACTTTAATACTTGAAACATGGTTTCGACCAGGACAAAATCTTTTCTTTAAAGCACAGCAGTCAACTGTAACCGCCCACATCTATTAACTTCAAAAAGAAACGCCGGACTCTTTACTAGAAAAACTCTTTCACCCTTTATGTCTTGAATCCGACGACAATTTGAAATAATTCCTTTAAAGGCAACCACATTACCCTGCCTTGCAACAGTATTAAAATTCCTAATGATTACAATTACAGCAGTACATCCGTCTGGACATGTCCTTTAAAGATTTTCAACTCTTATATTCATGATGACCTGTGTCTGACGAGGGATGTGATCTTTAGAGCTTGTTGTTACCTGTGATGCAGGATACATGATTAAATTATACAACTGATTGCTGTAATGCAAATTCAGATTAAAATTGCGATATTCTTGTGGTCGGCAATATGAGCGACCCAAATATGAAATAAAAAAAATGCGCTGACACTTGATACCAACGACAGTTAGTCAAGATTTCTATGTATATTGCAGGAATCTTTTTTCGTTTTAGCTTAGTGGACACAGTTAATAACCGTTCTAACAAGCTGAGGTTGCATAACATTTACTTTTGTGTATAAATTAAGACAGTTATTTTTCGATAATGAAGCAAACCGTGATGTGGTGAATGTCATTGAAATCACCTTCCAATTTTGTTTTTTGTTTGTTAAATCTTTGTGTCAGGAGGAGCTTGGGTGACAGAAAAAGACTGTTTTCTGGTCACAGTTTAACAAAACTGTAAGACCAAGGCGTGAAGTATCTTTCTACTTATGCTTCAAGGCTCTGTCTTTGTTTCCATTCAATCCTAGTCAACCATTGAGCAGCTAAATTGAAGAATGACAAAATACACAAAATTTGTAATGGGTGGACCATATAAAAAAACTAATCGTTGACAGTTTTAATTTTGAATTACAAAAAAAACTTCCGTTTCAAAATCTTCGCCCAACACTACCACACTGTCATAGTCAATCATGTATACAGCATATATTTTTCTTGTTTTGCAGCCTTTCATAGCTCCGGACACATTTCATAAAATTTACATGACACAATGAATGAGCGAATTGTTCAGAATGCGAAACAGGCCAGTGTGGTGATGATGACAAGGTAATTGCAAAACTTCCAAGTGGCGTCCTTAGAAGATGTTTTTTTATATCTCGACAAACACTGATACTGTCATTCTCATGTTTGAATTCAATCAACCGCATCATTTTGTAAAGATTATCTATTTTTGACAAAGGTGGACACCTCAAGACTTTTGCTTGATGGGTTTTGCACCCTTGCGTTTCTCATGATTGAAAATAGCACCCACACATCGACTATTGCTGCAACATCATCATCAATATTGGCAGTTTCTGTCAGCGTCTAAACACTTTCGATAATTGTATGTGTGGGGGATTTCGATTATCTCCTGTTTCTTAACTTGTCAAGCTGTGCAACGCCAAGTTTGTCGATACATGAAGACCCATTTTATTGTAGGGATTTTGATCAAACAATACTGAGAATTGTCGTTTGATTAGTTGCGAATATCTTTCTCCTCAGATTAAGGGACAGAGGTGCCAATCACAAGATTATAAGGATATAAATATAGGATTCTCTTTGATTATGACAGGACTTTGTATACGCGGGAAGAAAAAACAGTTTCAACACTTTAATAGCTAGTAATGGTAGGTTGATAAATGGAAAGGTCACGTTACATGTTGTGCTCAAAATGAAAATATTGGGCAAACGAAAAATTCAATACAAATACAAATCACATTTACCAAGTCTGTTGTAATTGCTATTTTGACAAAATGCAAAACAAACAAGCTGAAATTAGATGATAGGGATCAGTTAAATTAGAAGGGAATTGGGACCAGTGATCTGCAAATGATCACAGGGATTTTGTCTGATTTCTTTTCATAAGAGGCTCCATGAGAAGTAATATTTTTGGCTTTGCATAAACCCTAATTCCTTTTTTTATCAATCTATTTTATCTATAAATTAGGCGTACATAATTTTGCTCGCGTAGATAATTTGGAGGAGTTCGCTTGAGCTTAATGGATCATTCCAAAAGATCTCAGAATAAAAAAAACAAGGCAGAACCTTTAACGCTTGCTCTCTATGGGGTTTGTTTGTTTCCTTGCATGTCACTAATTATCAATGAAAGACATGGTAGAATTGGCGTAAACTATAACATCCCGTGTACATTTAAGCGTTCACCCCGTGTTACAGTGAGAATTTGCCACGTAAAAATGCGTATTGTATGCAAGGGTGTTGTAATTTTTCAACAATAATCTCAGAGGATTTTTGTATACTGTTGCGTAATGTCGTTGGTTGACGATTAGTCTTCACCTTTCATGTTTGTTTTCTGCTCGTATTAAAATCAACACTGCTAAACAGCATGAGACTTTAATGTACGTATCAATCTTGCCTCCTAATTTTAATCTAGATAAAAATGCTGGCTGAGTCCGAAGATCATTTTTTAAACGTTTTGACAATCTGTCATGTTAAAATTTTAAGAACATACTTAATATTAGTCTAATTGCAGGATATATGCAATGAAATTCCAACTAGACCAAGATTAAGAGCTATACCAACATGAAAATGTGTTGACCAAGCTATGAATAATTGTATATGTCAGGCATGCCGAAATATGACAGGGACAGATGACAGTATGTGACTTAAAATTTGCAAATTTTTTCTTAGTTAATCAACAAGTCTAACTCGACTATTGCAAACTTTTGGATAGTTGGTTGCACAACTTCTTCATTACGTTATAGTCTTTTCCTTTTCGGTGTCCACTGGGAGTAATAAACAAGTCATGCACCTGACAAAAACAAATCTGTCCCGATTGAATCACAAAATATACCTTTGCTACTATGTAGGACCCATGTGGTTCGTGAATTAAATATTCAAAAAGATAATCTACATATAGAAGAAAACACCGATTTACAGGTGGATGAATTCTATTGTAAAACAAGCTGGAGGTATTAATTTTAATTGAAAAAACAAAATGGATAGCAGGGATCCACAAGACAGATTGTTTATGGGTTTATTTATTGCCAAACATTGTTAAAGACCGCTTGAAAAGTTAACTGAGTTGTTTATCAGACTATACGCTTCATGAGCGCAACCTTTGCATCATCTCTGTTTTTATTTCTTGTATTGCCAAATTCTGACAAGATTATCCTAGCACAAAAATGAATGTTAAAAGTAGAAACTTCAGCAATACTGCCACACAGTTTCGCCAAATGAAAAGTGCAAGTTAAAAGAGGATGAGGAAATGCTCACATGCAAAAGTGTTCGCTGACTGACACTGAAAATTGCACATGTTTACAACAGCATGTAAATGAGTACTTATCAAAGGAAGATACTTCACAAGACGTAGCTTTATCTTTGTTACCGATCTAAATGTTTAACAGAGCTTATAGACGAAAAACCACACAAGAATCCTAGTCACACATTTTTTGTGTGGTTTTATACAAGCGATGCGGAGCTATACCTGTTTCCTTCATAGGAAGATGATGATCAATAGATATTTTGCACAGCATGGGATTTCAATGTATGTATATTTTCTCATCAAAACTTCAACGAAAGAAAAACTTCCCGAGAGAGAGAAAAAAAAAAGTTATTTTTGGGTAGGGATATTAAGCTCATAAGGAAATTGCAAGATAACGAAAATTA
>JAAXOA010002870.1:0-12426 GCA_036561885.1 Salina celebensis
TGTGCATTTGTATTTTTTTAACTTGTCGTGAATGGTTTCCACATGGACCATCAAATTTCGTTTTGTTTTGAATCTTTTCGAACACTGGCCACATTGATGAGACTTTAGTTCATTATGTACTGTTTTTGAATGATGCCTCAGTACGTAGGCAGTTTGGAAGGATTTGAAACAAATTTCACATTTGAACGGTCTGTCCCCCAAATGAACTTTCAAATGTTTGTGTAATTCAGCAATCGTTTCAAACGAACTTTCGCACAAATGGCACTTTTTAGTTTTTCGTTGCTCAGCAGTTGCATGGCGATACTCATGTTTACTCCTGGCATTGTTGCGTGGAAGTTCTAGTGAGCAATGACTACAAAAGTACGGTTTTTCTCCTGTATGGATCTGCAAGTGGCTCCGATAACATTCATGATTCTTTAACCGTTTCTTACAAAATATACACCAGACTGGGCGACCTGGCCTTGGTTTGTGAGGAACATATTCGCGTTTTCGTTCCATGGTTGTAAGTTATGTGCTGTTACTCAACCTACTTAGCCAATGGTACTTAAATAAATTATATATTTTTGTTCAGTCAGGGTAGAGTTAGTGTTTAGTTAACTTGTAAAGTGGAAATTTATCTCACTCAGATGTCGCGAAAAAACTAAAACTTATAATGTTTTTATTTCGTAAATTCCACGAGGTTTTTTTTGCACTCACAGTAACCATTGGAGAATTTACATTTCACTGGTTTGATTGTAGACTCGAGAAAACCTTGTGGTTTATAACTTATGAGATTGAAGTGCATCCTGACCATGTTAATGTTTGTAATTGCATCTTTCTACAGGGAACAATGGATTTTCTGCAGAATCCACGCGCTTCGTTTTTCACTTTGTATTGTAAGACTGCGAAGAGCAACAGGTAGTAAACCAGAATCTCGGGTTATACAAAAATATGATAAGCAAGATTGAGCTGCGCAGTAGAGGCTCTCTGCATGGTTTACTTGTATGAATCACATTATAATATTATAAACCATGTGAGCAGTTGCCTGTGTCAACCAAGATTTGCTTGGTTGGTAAATAACCTCAGTTCATGATAATAGTATAAGATATTACTCTCACTGGTAAAAGGGAACAAGTGAAAACTTTTGGTTTTGGAAAGAAAAAATATTACATTGCATTAAGGGTGTATATTTCAATTAAGTTTTAGTAGGCGCGTATGTATGAAAAAAATACAAAATTTGAAGAAAATCTTAAATAAACAGTACTTGTTTTTTACTGTCAGTAATGGCGAATCAGGTCTAAATAGCTGCCAGTATACCGAAAATAATCATATATAATTAAAGCAAGATACTAGAAAACCTCAATAGTTTTCAATTATGTTTGAGGTAAGTGGTAAATTGTCTCTGAAAATTCTGAAATTTGATCTTGAACAGCTCAGTATTGACAGTTTTAACAGGTAACATGTTTTTGTATGTGTTAATATGAGGGGCATTAGTTATTTCTAAAGCGCCTGCAATATGCCAAACAAAGCATGATAATGATGCAAGGTTTTGAAAAATGTTATCACTATTATAGTTAAGAATTTATTCAGATTAGGATAGGATTGTTTTTTGCCAATGTAATTCTTTAAATAATACAACTACGTTACATATTGCTATCGCTAAAAATAACTATTAATTTGGTATCGCGACTGTGTTCAGAAGACTTCAACAGAATTTGGTTTCCTTCTCAAGGAATGATGAAATCAATCATAACAAAAACACTAGATTAGCCTGGTTGTGATTGCTGAATATAGCCATGTCAATCTTTACGAAAAACTATTATGATCAGTTATCAAATAATTTCTTTATTTATCAAATATTACAGTACTCAACCATTGTACGATAGTAAATTGTAAACCCTATGTAATCTATGTTTTTAAATATAAAAGAATGTAAAACAGTGATAACAACCAGTGTAGACTAACTCCATAACAATTATTCACGGGGCACAAAGCTGCAATCTGACAACTTCTTGTGAAGTTTCTCCGACACTTTTACCCGCCAACCTAGAACTTCATGTTTAGAACATTCCTAATTAATATGTTTTAGAAGTCCATTCAAATACATAAATCGATATCCACAGTGACGACATTCATTCTCTGGAATGTGGTGAATCCGTAGAGCATTTTTTGTTTTGTAACCATTACCACAAACTTGGCACTTGAAAGTACGGTCATTTGAATGAACTTGAGCCAACTGATCTTCCAAGACTTGAATTTTCTTAAATGAGCTTCCACATAATTGACACTTGAACTTCCTTTCGGGTCTTTTAGAGTGGGTGTCTTCATGATATTTCAAAGAAAGTCCTGATCTGCACTCTTTCCAGCAATATCGACAGAAATAAGGACTTTCTCTCGTATGCATCCGGATATGAGTGGACTCCGTCTGTTTCCATTTGAATTGCTGTTTGCAAAATATACAGTCTGTGGCAATTCCTTGCAGCGGGTCTTTTGCGTGTTTCTTATTAACATGAATCCCTAAATGATGTGCGTATGTGAATCGTTGGTTGCATTGTTTACACCGATACGGTTTCTCCTTCGTATGAACTCCCATATGAGTTTCTAAATATTTTTTTTGACTACACACTTTATTACAATATGTACATTTGAATTTTTGTAATTCCTCGTGAATATTTTTCACGTGTTGGTATGAGTTTGATTTCGTTTTAAATCGTTTGCAGCATTTGTCGAATTGAAACGATTTGACTTCACTGTGAGTTTTCGAATGACATTTGAGTTTGTAACCAGTTTTACGGTTATGAACTCGAGTTAAATTGATTTCGATGAGTTCTATGGTTCATATTCAATGGATCAAGAGTTAATTGGTCCATATTTAATGAATCTAGAGTTCATTGGTTCATATTCAAAGAATCAAGAGTTCGTTGGTGCGTATTCAATGAGTCCATTAATGTACGTGGCTTCGCTTTCACTGCTTCAAGATTTCGTGGTGCAACAGACTGGTTGTAAACTTGAATGCAACAGGTAGTAAACCAGAGTTGTGTCAGGTCATGATATACTATACAGAATATATTCTACCGTGGTTGTGTATTACACAAAAAAATGGTCAAATATAAAAGGTTATTTTACAGGCAAGATTGAACTGAGAAGCGAAGGCTGAAGAGTTCTCAGAATTCTGCACAGTTTTCATGTCATAAGTTATTTGTAACAAGTGACAACCACGTTATGGATATAGAGTATTTGCTTATTGTTCAACAAAGTATGATGCAGATCCAGTAAAACGACTTCGTTTCTTGTGTGTATGATATGCGCTAAGCTCGGAATTGGTCACTGACAAAGGTCCAAAAAATAAAATATTACTTACACTTATTCCAAACAGCAGACAGAGTGTTTCTGTGGCACATAATGACTTTTCTGGAAGTCCTAATAAACTTGACTTTTGGCGAATAAAATGCAGTGACAGACAATACACAAAAGAGTTATTCCGAATGGTAATTTCTTCTTGTTTTTATTCATATCTTTAAGAAATCGGTGATACATAATTAAGTAAAACTGTGGACGTCTCTATATATTCAGTTCATTGTTCTAGTGTGCAAGGAAGAAAAAACACGAGCTGAAATATTTACTTGAAAAAGGCACCAGGGCATTCAGATTGGACGGGAAGAAGGAGTAAAAATTATTTAGGAATTTGTATACAAATATTATAACCCTGCGATAGAAAAATTGTGAAGTTTTCTTAACCGAGGCATAGATTAATGTCATTATGAAATGGAATAGAACTAGATTTACAATTGACAATGCAAACTTTAATGTTTTGTTTGTAGGTGATGTTTAAAAGCGTTACTACAGGAAAACTCTCTAGGACAAAATTTGCACAAATATGGCCGTTCGTTAAGATGACTGGAAAGATGTTCCACTGAATCCTTCCAGAGTTTAAATGTTTTCAAACAAAACAGACAAGTGATTGGTTCCTCAGTCCCGTGTCTTCTGATGTGTGTTCGTAAGTTGCCAGCTTGATGAAACTTCATACCGCAAATATCACACTTGTGTTCTTTCGGAAGGTGTATTTTTTCATGAATTCTTTAACTACTTCTACTTTTAAACTGTTTCCCACACGTTCCACAAAAGTGTGCGTCCTCAGATGTATGACACTTCATATGCTGCCTTAGGTTTTTACGATTTGCAAATATCTTACTACACAGCGTGCATTCATGAACACCCTTACTGTGTACTTTGACATGATTGTCCAGGTATGATTTGCACTTGAACCGTTTTTCGCACAGGCTGCATTTCAGCATCTCTTCCTCCGGCACATTCGCATGGACCACACTATGTAAACGCAATTGACGTGGAGTGGAGAAAAACTTACTGCAAATTGTACAGGCATAAGCCTTTTCACCTGTATGAACTCTCATATGAGACGCTAAATGTCCTCTCTGTGTGAATTTTCCGGGACACATGTTGCATGCGTAGGGTCTCTTCTTTTCATGAACGCTCCTCACGTGTAGTTTAAGGCACGCTGATCTTTTAAACGGCTTTCCGCACTGTTTACACTTGTGTTTGTGTGCATCAATGTGAACATTCCTATGGCTCATGAAAACAGTTCTGGTTTTGAAAGATTTCTCGCACACATCGCACTTAAAATTTCGGTCCTTTGAATGAACTCCGGCAATGTGGGTATTCAAGTTTTGTCTTGCTTTGAAACAGCTTTCACAGTGGGGACAGTTGAACTTTCTATCGAGTGGCTTTTTGGAATGGAGGTCTTCATGATATCTCAAGGCGTCTCCTGACCTGAGCTCCTTCGAACAAAATCTGCAAAAGTAGGGTGTCTCTCCTGTATGAATACACAAATGTTTGAGCTCCGATGATTTACATTTGAATTTGACATCGCAAAATATACAATCCGCCGCTATCTCCTGGAAAATGTAATTTTGATTGTGTTTCTTGCTCACATGGCTTTTTAACTGACGTGAATCGGTGAAACGCTGCTGACATTGATCACATTGAAATGGTCTTTCGGCTGTATGAACTCTCAAGTGTCTATGTAAATTAGCTTCCTGGTGGTAACTTTTATGACAAAATGAGCATTCGAAGTTTGTCAACTTTTCGTGAATTGTTTGCAAATGAGTTTTCAAGCTTGATTTTGCTTTGAATCGTTTGGAGCACTTTCTACATTCGTAGGCTTTAACTTCACTGTGAGCTTTTGTGTGTGTATTGAGATTGTGAATAGTTAGAAAAGATTTTGAACATACTTCACATTTGAACGGTCTGTCCCCCAAATGAACTTTCAAATGTTTGTGTAATTCTTTAATTGTTTCAAACGAGCTTTCGCACAAATGACACTTTTTAGTTTTTACGTTGTTCGGCAGTTGCATGGCGATACTCATGTTTTCTTCTGGCATGGTGGTCTGACAGTTCTAGTGAGCAATACTTACAAAAGTACGGTTTTTCTCCTGTATGGATCCGCAAGTGGCTCCGATAATATTCATGATTCTTTAACCGTTTCGTACAAAATATACACCAAACTGGGCGAGCTGGCGTTAGTCTGTGAGGAACATATACGCGTTTTCGCTCCATATGGTTGTAAGTTATGTGTTGTTACTTAAAATACTTACAATTAGCCAATGCTACCTAAATATATTTTTGTTCAGTCAGGGTAGAAGTTAGTGTTAAATTTTATAGTGTTTAATGTATCACGATTATATGTCAAGAACAAACTGAAACTTATAATATTTTTATTTCTTGAATTCCACGAGGATATTTTTGCACGTGCAGTAACCATTGGACAATTTACATTTGAGTGTTTTGAATATAAACTCGTGGCTTATGAGATTGAGGTGTATCCTGACCATGTTAAAGTTTGTAATTGCATCTCTCTGCAGTGAACAATGAATTTGCTGCAGAATCCTTGTAGTAGTGCTGCTGTAGTTTTTCACCTTGTGTTGCAAGACTCTAAACAGCAACAGGCAATGATCCAGAATCTCGTGTTAAAAACAATTATAATAAGCAAGATTGAACTGCGAACTAGAGGCTTAATATTTCTCTGTATAGTTTACGCTAATACGCTATGGTGCTAATTTCTACGTATCATTTAATGGTATATATCAAGAAACCCTGGATATGAACAAAGTTTCCAGATATAACATTAAAAATTCCTTGCATGCAAATGAGCTACTAATATTACTTGGCAATTATAATGATGACTCTAATGTCTTTGCATTTTATGATTTTAGCAAATAATACGATAGTTATTGGTTAAAAAGGATTTAATTTGAACTAATTGTATTTTTTAATCTGTTTTTTTACGATTTACTACTTACTATTACTTTAACTAATTTTCAATGTATAACTTATCCTGTTTGATTTTAAATGTAATTGAAATACTGTGTCAGTGAACTCCCCTGGTATTGGAATACTGATACTAATCAGAATATTAAAATTATTTTATACAATCTTTTTATTTATTGTTATAAGCATATTTTGATATTTTGATTGCGTGTTGTTTCCAATTCTTACTTGCTTAACTAAAGTTCTTGGATTTTGATACATGTGTACTTATTTTGGTAGCACAAGACACAGTGAAGATAGCATCACCAATAATCAGAATGGACCTAAAATGCTCCTACTAAAACTATTTGGACAGTTAAGTTATTAGCAAAATTTATAAAATTTAAAGGCGTCAACGAGTCCACGAAATTGACACTTCCCAAACGGACTTTGATTGAACTGCAGCTGTAGTAAAAACGCTTTCGCTGCTTTCTCTCCTTGGTCGTGGTAATAGTGGACAAGTGCCGATTCATGTTTCTCAATACAGACTTGCTTGTTTTATGAACATTAGCGAACCCACTAAATATGACGATCATTCCCAGATAGCAGTTTAACATTAGAAATAAAAACAGCAGAAAAATGGTCGTGTTGTTTCCCATGAAGGCCAGTTTCACTACAATAGCTTCGGACAAAGACAAAATCAATATAGCTGTGCAAGCAAGCATTGTGTTCATTTCGTCCTGAATTACAGAGTTCATCAGGGTTGCCAACAGCTGAAGCGTCCGGTATTGACATGTTGCCGTTGAGACCAGTTCATTTTCCATCAGGTACTTCACGCCAAACCTAAATTTCAACAAAAATGTATCTTTGGTATGCTGAATCTGACGCTTAATGAGGGCTCAAGTTTCGATTTAAAAAATTTCTCGTGGTTGCTGGCCAGAATTAACAAAAAAAAACTACACACAATTAAAAAGCGTCGCTTATGAAAGAAAAAATAATAATTTTGGAAAAAAACATAATCGAAAGATGTGGAATAATCTATCTAGCATTCCTTTTGAACCCTCCTATAAGTATCAGATTCAGCTCAACCTTGCCACAGAAACATTTAAATGCCTGTTTTTCACAAGCACTTGAGTCCCTTCATAGCGTATACTGTTTTACAATACACTCTCTCTATTACGGTGCGGTTATAGCGCAAATGTACTGTTCAACTGGTACATATATGCTTATTAAGAAAGTGCTTCTTTAGTTGGTGATAAAATATTACTATTACAGTAATTTTAATATCCGCTGTAATAGAGAGGTTCAGAATAATTATTATAGAAAGATTGTTTAATAACTTCTTTAATTAAATCTTACATTTTGACGGATTCATGCAGAGCCATTGTGCACAATATTTGCACACTACTGATTGCTAGTACGGCTGCCACACTTCCAATCGACCAAGCCCAGTGATTACCAGTAAAAACTAAAAATTTTGTAGAAAGCCTAGTCCAATAATAATTGCTCGATAGTACTTTGTTGCATTCAGGAATGATCCAGTATCCCGCTATAGTTGGCTTGCAAGGATCGGTCCAATGAATTATGTAGAGGAGCGTAATTGGTATCCCAAACTCTATTAAAATCAAGGCGTACGCGAAAGTTAAGTTCCCTAAGTCCATCAACGACATTTTTCTGTGACATTTTCGTCGCGATAGTTTTCGCTGTATATTCACAAGGCTATTAATGTATGAACACAATTCTCGGCCGTTCCGATTCAGACTTTGACAGTAGGTCCCTTCGGCTGTTCGTGCTGCCAACTGTAGGCTCCATATGAGGTTTTCAAAGAAGGTCATTTGACCTTTGGAGTGGGAAAATATACCTTGAGCCAAAACGAGCAGGACGGTGATGGCATGAATAGCTTGTTTGCGACGCAGGATTTTACGTTCGGTTGGAAAGTTCTCGGGAATAGAAGCACGCATTGAACGTCGGTTCCAAGAAATTAAAACCGACTTGTGGAATCGTGTGGCAGCCATCAGGGTTAGGCTAAAATATGAGACATGTTGCAGCAACATGACAACTCGAAAACTTTCTATTTGAGGTCGGGTTAAATATTTTTTAAATCCACAGGCTTCTAGTCGAATCAAGCGTGAGCAGACAAGAATGGATCTGAAATTTTTTCCTCCAGTACTCATTCAAATATTAGTTATTATGTTGGTGGGAAGGCTTAAATGTTTACGTTGTGACAAGACATTGTTTCATCATAAGTCATGGTATTGATGACAACCATGTATACACGAGTAATTAAGATTTCATTCTGTATGATGACTCCTACCGAAAAATACACATGCATGTCATAACGCAACTCTGGTGCAATTTCCAAAGAAGCTAAATTTGAAAATGGAAGTCTCCAAGTATGTATTTGTCACCTTGCGTCAGAAAAGTTGCCATTGAGTTACGGACAGACAGGCAACTTTACAAATTTACTAGGCCCAGGTACAAATGGCTTCTATCACCCACATTATAAATGAAATTAAGTTGTGTATGTGTATCAAGGTATCAACATTATCATCGACATAAACAGATTAATAATTAATCAACCGTAGACCGCCATTGCATGCTTATATGTTGTTGATTTTTTGAAGCATGGAAATTCACATGTAATTAACTTTATGTTAGAGGGTTGGCACAAAGGCATGTGCGGCCGGCTGTTAAACTCGAACAACAACCCAATGTATTCTGATGGTAAATTAAATACCTGTTACCTGTTGTTTCTTTTGTCCCTCTCATTCTTACTGATAAACTGTAAAACATTACGAAACTCTTTCCTGTAATACCTGCAGAAGAAGGGACTTCAGACTTTCTCTCGTATGAATCCGGAGGTTCGTAATTGTTTGAAGAAAATGCATTCTGCAGTGATGAACTTTAGAGAATCTTCAGAATGTACTTTATTGTTGTAGCTAGTGTGCATAACTAAATCGTCTGTTACAATTCTGGCATTGATACGGTTCATCGTATGAACTTGCAAATTTGCTTCTTGGCTAAACACTTTGTCGCAAAATGTACATTTGAACTTTGCTACTTCCGCATGAATACATTTGACGTGTTGGTTTAATATTGATTTTGTTAAAATCATTTGCAGCCTTTCTTGCATTCAACATATCTTACTTGACTATGAGTTTTTATACTGCATTTAAGCAAATCACTAGTTATAAATGTTTTCAAACATGCTTCACACTTGAAAAGCTTTTCGTCAAAATGAACTTTCAAGAGCTTGTCTGGCACTCTAATCATTTCAAATGATCTTCCACACAAATGGCACGTTTTTCTCTGGCCCAACTTAGCATGGCAAAGTTCATGATTTTTCCAGTCACGGAAATGTCTCAGCTCTGATGATCAAATCGGGCACATAATATGGCTTTTCTCCGGGACTGCATTCTCAAGTGTGCCAAGTAAATATGTCGATTTGATAACTTCTGATCTAAAAATATCCACGAAACCGAGCCATCTGATTTCATGGTGGAAATGGAGGCGTTCTCTGCGTTTTTCACGATCGTTTTCAATAGAACTAATAACATTAACCAATGTGATGTGAGATAGGGAAATATTTGTATTAGCAGTCATCTTTATTCCCTCAGTTCAGATCACTAATCTGCTTCGGTCTCATCTGGCTTGCACTTGTATTTGCGTTAATAATCCCTGACAGATGTTATAATCAGTATGAAATGTGAGTTTCAAGGTAGCAAACGTTATGAATTTTACTATTTCAACACAAGAATGGATACGATATTTATGCATACAAAAATGCGAGTGATAAGTGGAACAATCCTGCACCATTTTATTTGTATACTGACAATGAGCTTAATCAATATCTGTGATCTGAAGAGACAAATGTTAATAATACATAGAAGTGTTGCACATCAGAGACAATTGCTGTATATTAACTATATAATTAACTTTTAAAATGTAATTCATGCAAGTTAGCCAATTTCATCTAGTGGTAGCGGAAACATGAGTTTCTGCTTGTAATATTGTTTTCTATGATGCAGATCCGTGAGCATATCCCAAGCAATAAAATAAATCATTTACAGCAATTTAAATAGCTTTTATTGAAGTATTGACGTAGCACTGTCCGGATACGTAACAATGTAGGTATTAAATTTTTAAAGAAATCAATAGTTCCTACCTATCGCTTTCTGCTAGTTGTCATTCTGGAATATTTATTCCTACCTCTTTTATCCCTGTCTTGCTTTAAAATATTTTTAAATTACAAAACTCACAATTGCAACCATCATTCCCAATGTGTGGACTAAAGCTATTATTAACTTAATTTTTCTACTCCCGATTGTGTCGTCTCTTATTCCTTGTTGTTTTCCTGACAATCCCTTCGCCAGGACATATGCCCTTTGTTCCCAATGAGCCCACATCGTTTGAAGTCCACTCTCTATAATTCGGTTAGTGTAACCCTGAGCCAGTGTCTGTTCACAGTGTACATCGCCCAAAAGTATGGAACCGGATGTATCGCTTCAGGGAGCACTCTACAATTATACTTGAATCGTCCAAATACTTTCAGAACTTTCTGGTACACTTTAAGATTAATGTTTGCAGTAGATGTGTCACTAAATAGAAGCCCTTTTTCTAATAATCTTTCAGCAACAAATTCCTTAGTTGGATCAATCTCATTGTAAATTTGCAAAGTTTCGAATGCTCTTCGTATACCGCGAAACTGCAGGTCATATAGTATGGTGTCATTGACATCGATATCGACCAAAGGAAAAAACAAAATTTTGTAGCCATCATTTAAAATTTCTTTGATCCGATTGTACCGCACAGTCTCTGGCTCTTTGACAACAAAACTTATCAAACAATTTGAATAAAGTAATCCTGAAACTAATCCAACAATTGCAAATGATAACTGGCATACCCTTTTGTGAAAACTTCCGCTTCTGATAAAGTTACACAAATGCTTGCAAATCCTGAGCCTTTTTACGTCGTTCCTGCGTAACTGAATTTGTTTATATATGCAGTGCACTGCCATTAGGAAAATTAAAAATATCCAAAGTTGCATCTTAAACGGTTGTGTCCAAAATTGCAAATCCTTTGATTCATCATCTCCTTGTGTTACCGAGCAGTACACAAAAGAGTACGAGTCAAACTCTGAAAACCCGATTCCCGTTTTGTATAACTTTGACTCTGCAGAGTAATCTCCAGAGGCATACGACCCGTATAAAAACTGGGCTGTGTATTGGTTTGGAACCATTTTAGTAAAGTCTATGAAATGAGAATAGTAAATTATACTCATATTATGAATGCTGGAAAAGGTTTCAACAGATAAAATATTGTGCGAGCAATGCATAAGGTCCAGTGACTGTGTCCGTAAAAGGTGGAAACAAGGGAACGACAAGTATCCGTAAGGTTTTCATTTTTGAAATACTTTTGCATAAACTTGTTTACCCATTCCGTTCAAAATGAGATTCTTGTGTAGGGATTTGGGCTGATGTAAGTTGTTTAGGAAAGTATCCATTGTAAGTTGACTATTAGAGCACTACTCATTGCGTTCAACATCAATTCGAATGTCAGTTTTGTTATGAAAATGTAAAATTATCTTTAAGGCTGGTAAGTTTATTGGGAGCAAAAATCGTAACACTTCTTCAGTTGCAGGTTGAGGCTGGAGTAACACAAAAATGGTTGTTATTGAAAACCCCAAATTTAGACCGGTGTAAAACACGGGCAGAATCTGGGAAAAATTAAGATATGGTGATATTAGTATGTTAACTGGAGAAGAGTATTTTAATGGACTGTAAAAATATAAATTGATGTCATCATGGCTGGGAAACACCATGAATCGAACTTCACAGGGAGGGATAAGTTGACATTTTGTCGGAAATGAGTGATATAGTATTGAAAACATTTCAGGACGTTGCTGCAAAGACTCTGTGATTACATTTTGAAGATTGTCCAATTTAGAACAGAGAGTGTCGGTGTCACTGCCGATATATTCGGACATTATTCCATAAGCAGAAATTATTAGGAGCCACAACATGTTACACGGGTGAATCACGAATGAATTTTCTGACAAAACACATATTTTTTAGCCAACTTTTTAATGATCTGGGTAAATATTAATTTTGGAAACAAAATAACATCCAACTAGTTTAAGAGCTCTTGGTATTGCAACAACAGACTGTTTACAGTTGTATCTTA
>JAAXOA010002871.1:0-12424 GCA_036561885.1 Salina celebensis
AAGAAAATTATATCCGACGAGTTTACGTTATACGAAAAAAGTTCGGTACGAGTTACGCGTTATACGAGTTGATGAAGACGAGTTACCTATGCATACGAGTTGACGACCGACGAGTTGATGTACATTCGTATTTAGCATACTATGATCCTTGATATCTTTTACCGTGGCAGTGTCTACCAATATACCTACTTGTAAAGGCGTGTGTTTTTATGTATCCCAATTGGCAATGATAGATATCCAAACTACTTTGGACGGGATGGGATCCGGTGTGAAACCCGAGTATTGGCGTTCCGAACACTTCAAATGTTTAACATGTTGCAGAACCAAGTGCACAAAGAGCTCCTCACATGGATCCTTACTACTGCGGCTATTCTTGCTCAAGCCATTTCAATGGCAGCCCTCATTCATTTCAAGTTTGCAGGTGGCACTCCACTCTTTCTACTCCTTGGGGTTATCACCGTGGATGCAATTCTCGTGCAACTCGTTATCTTTGGATTGATGAGTCAAGTGCTGATTCAAAGCGAAACGGCCTTGGGATCTTGCAAGATTGTAATGCCTAGATTGTTCCGAACTAAGGATGCTCGCTATCTGAGAAAGTTTCTCAGAAGCTGGAAACACATCAAAATTCTATTTGGCTCTATAAACTTCATCGACCGGCAGACTCCAGTGGTTTGTGTTGACTTTGCAAATAGTGTTACTCTACAAATTCTATTAGTGGCAGGTAGTGCTTAGAAAGAATCAGAGAAAATATACAATGAAAGATGAAAGTGTAACTGAAATTTGTGTTGCGCCATAGCAACCACACGCATGGAAGCGTTTAGGTTTGAATCATGTGTTTCATTCTTCCCATCCATTACTGAGAGTAACACTTTGGCATATTAGTATGAATCTTGAATAAAGTTCGTTGTTTAGCACCAAGGTAGTATGATATATTCAGGGAGGGTATGGTAATTGAAAATCCCTCCCTCCCAGCACTGCAAAAAATTCCCTCCCATGTTAACGGTTATACTGTACTGAATGCTGATTTTCGAAAGTGATAAACTGTGTTGAGACAATGAATGTAGATACAACGATGCCCCACTGTGACGGAAAAAACAGCCTGCAAAATAATATGAAAACTTACTCTACCACTCTATACATGTGTCCAAGGACCCAATAGGAAAAACCAGACAGTTTCATAATGTCAACCTTAAGTAGCGAAATCAGTTTTATATTTGAAATCACTCTCTGCATGGCCATGGTAATATTTTTTTTCACCCTGCAAAGATTATATAAACCAAAACAGAAAACGTCAATTCAAAATAAGTGGTCGATTCAAATATGATAGAAACATCGTTGTAAACTCATTGCAGAACTGGCAGCATATACCGCACACTTCATGAAACAAAAATGAGCATCATTATAGAGAGAGTCGGTTGTAGAGCGGTGCGTAGAGATAAGGGATTTATCACTATTTAACTTCCTTAATCCTTAACCTCAACAAACAGCTTTTAGTCAGATCAAAAGCATGGGCTGGTTCCTCAGGTTTTTACCTTGTATAGTTATTTTCACAGCTTATAATTAAAACTGAATGGAGGATTTGAGGGAGCGATGCCGCAGATAACAACACAAATTGGGCTGCACTTGGTGTTGACAAACTTACAACAAATGAACAAGTAGAATAGTAGAGCCGACCTATTATAATAGGTATTATATATACAATTATAAATATCTTACAATTATTTGGAATTATACGTTGGAAATAGTCCCTGGGTCCACAATACCAAACAGGACAACTCCTGGATTAAAACGACTCTGTGTATTGTGCTCCTATGGGCTTCATTACTCCGTCAGTCTCCTCCCCATAACATTCCTCTATATAATTCAATGGACCAGCCCATGTCATCCATCCATTGTGGGGCACTGGTTACTACTGGAATGTGTTGTTCACCTTGAAGCAATTCCGGTCAGTCTCAAACTGATTAACTCCACGTGCAAGCTGGCCTTGTTCCTCCTGAATCATTGGATGTGGTCTTTGGGTCTTCACGCTGCAGTCCTTATCTTTGCTGGAGTTGGTGTTTTGTGCACACTCTCATTGCATGAATTAATCAACGGGTAAGTTCAAGCATATAATTGACCTATTTTACTGCATAAGCTTCGGTGATAGTACAATCCGTAAAATATATTTGATTTAAAGATTCTATTATGCAAAATATATCTATAGTTATCAATCACTTTACTGATTCCCCTTGTAACCCCAAACAATAGGTACAAACACTACTTTGGAAGGAATTCAGTGAACAGCCATTCTCGAGTTTTGGCCTTTCGAACACTTCAGCTCTTTGCCATTCTTCAAAACCAAGTGCACAAGGAGCTACTCACATGGATCCTTGCAACAACGGCTATTCTTAGCCAGGCCCTTTCAACCGCTGCTCTAATTCATTTCAAGTTTACAGATGGTACTGGTCTATTTCTACTCCTTGGGGTTATCACCGTGGACGCTGTCATCGCCCAGCTTGTAATCTTCGGATTGATGAGTCAAGTACTCATTCAAAGCGAAACGGCATTGGCAGCTTGTAGGATAACAATGGCAACATCATTCCGAACAAAGGATGCTCGCTATTTGAGAAAGTTTTTGAGAAGCTGGAAACACATCAAAATTCTATTTGGCTCTATAAACTTCATCGACAGACAGACACCAGTGGTTTGTGTGGACTTTGCAAATAGCGTTACTCTACAAATTCTATTAGTGGCAGGAAGTGCTTAGAAATACAGAAACTCTAAATCTGTTCTCAGCATAATGAATCAATTGGCAGTTTAATTGAAATTTTTGTTTAGTTTTTATTGTGTACGGTGGCATATGTTCCGAATCTCAATATTTTTCACAAATTAGTTACAATACATATGTAAACATGCGGAGTTTGAATTGACCATTTAAGCAATTTTGGTATTACGAAGAAATGTCAAATGACATACTCTATTACTATTTAAATTAAAACATGTCTTTCCCATTGTTGGCCTTTTTCCTCCCGCATTTCCGCTTATCAATCACACCACTGCTAATTGCAATTTTCTTTGTTCCTATTTAAGTGTACTAGTCCAGGAAATGACTGACGGATGACCTTTCGAGTCCTTTATGGCTTATATATGCTACAAAAAACATTGAAGCAAGTTAGATTAATGCCACTCCAGTTAGTTTGTTTAGAAACTTAATTACATCCAACACGGAAACAAAAAACCTCCCTCTTCATACGTTTTTCCTCCAAAACGTTGCAATTATTCAAAGTTCATTCCACAATTTACCAGCTCAGCTCATCCATCAAAATCAAGATAACCGGGAAAGGTTTAAGTGGTCAAGCATACGCGGTCAATCATCCTCCTAATGCTTGCAATCACCGCGATTATTGCATGAAACAGGTTATTTTCCAAATTTCCCATAAAGTCATTATTGTCACCAAAAATTTTGTCATGTAGCCTGCCAGTTTAAAGAAACTTTTATCAAGCTACAACTATTGATAAGGAAACCCAAATGCGTCACTGTTACACTGGACATAGTTCCCAATTTTTCCTGAATTGTGACGAATATAAAGCAAATATTGCGGATATTTCTCATAAACAAAGCGAATGTGAGCTACTGGTCTTCTACGTTTTTATCTGTATATAACAACCTATTGTTTGGTGGAACAAATGAATGAAGAAAAAAACTGTTATCACAAAGATATCTCTTTTTTTATTTGATGATTACGTCGATATTTGGCAATTCAGAGTGATCTTTTAATAACGGATGGATTCCTGTCACATTACGCTTGACTTCCAAACGAACCACATTCTCAAGTACTGCTTTCAGGGTGTGGAACAAGGGAATGGCCACTTAACAACCGTATTCTTAGTATTTATATTAAATTAAAGAGGCAACCATAAATAAATTGGAAAATATGTCGGGATATCAGGTAAATACGAATAATTAAGTTTTAAAACTAAACAATCACCAGTTAATTTCTAATATAAATATGTTTATGTATATATACATATATGCATTGTACATGGGTTTGTGTTGTTGAAAGATAAAAGTAAAGCGTTCAATATATTTCGGCCTTGACTTTGTTGGTTTGAATGAATGCCAAGGTTGCATTTCATGGGTATGCGAGGCTTATCAGGCTTATGTAGTCAGCAATTGAAAAATTAAATTTGGGCGTGGTAATTGACTTTAAACTTAACTCTTACGACCGCACTATCATGTTAAGCGCTAATTGTTCGTATAAAATTCAATAAATATCTGTCGATGTAACGGTATTGATTTGTTGGTAACAGACAAATGGGACTTACGATAACCCAAATTTTGTACCTGATGGAGGAGAAAGCACAGGAGGAATTCCATTGGAGCCTGCAATGCGAGGCTTATCAGGCTTATGTAGTCAGCAATTGAAAAATTAAATTTGGGCGTGGTATTGACTTTAAACTTAACTCTTACGACTGCACTCTAATGTCAATCGCGAATTGTTCGTATAAAATTTAATAAATATGTGTCGATGTAACATTATTGATTTGTTGGTAACAGACAAATGGGACTTACGATAACCCAAATTTTGTACCTGATGGAGGAGAAAGCACAGGAGGAATTCCATTGGAGCCTGCACCAAGAAATTTTTTACCAAGAATTGTAAGTAAATATGCACCAAGAAGTCAAATCAAAACTGATTCGTATTGAGTAAGCGTTATGATATATTTTTTAGATAACCGGAAGTGAATATGGGGGACGGAAGCAGCTTAATCCACCACCACCTCCTTACAGTCCTGATCCACCAGGGTTTAGGAAAGAAATGGATCCTAAATTTACAGAAATAGCGACCATTAGCAAGCCTGAACAGCCTGTAAGCCGTAAATAAAAATATATTGATTAGTAAAATGTATATTTGTTAGTATTGCGAACTTTATTTGTATTTCATTCGCCATTCAGGGAGCTGAAGACGACGAAGGTGAAGACAGAGACACTTGGGACAAACCCTTAGAGTTCCTCCTTTCCTGTATCAGTATGAGCGTCGGTCTCGGTAATATCTGGAGATTTCCCGCGGCCGCAGCTAACAACGGCGGAGGAGCCTTTTTAATTCCCTACCTGATCGTCCTTTTGCTCATCGGCCGACCGCTTTACTACCTTGAAATGTGCCTCGGTCAATTTTCACACTTCGGCCAGGTCAAAGTATGGAACATGCTTCCTTTATTTAAGGGCGTCGGATACGGGTCCCTTATGGGTGTCATTTCAGTTGTATCCTACTATTGCTACTTGATGGCTATCACGGTACGCTTTTTTATTGCAAGTTTTGCGAAAACATTACCATGGGCGGAATGTGACAGCGAAAAAATGGCTGGGTTTGGAAAAGCTTGCAATGACAGCTCCAAGTTTGCTGAATACTATTACAAGTAAGAACATCCTACAAAATATACACCTTCTTACAAGCTGATATTATAGCCTGATTTAAAACTTCACTTAAACTGGTTTTCTGTGGTGTAACATACGATAATATTTTGATTATTTTCGAAATCCATAACAACTTACTAGGCACACTGTGAATCCTCAATTAGAGAACATTGAAGAAGGCCTTGGAGACTTCAACTGGAAGCTTCTGCTATGTCTTGTATTCTCCTGGGTGCTTATCTTCTTGTCCCTCGTCAAAGGCGTGAAGAGTTCTGGAAAAGTTGCCTACTTCACTGCCATATTTCCATACGTCGTCCTATTTATTTTACTCATCCGTGGAGCTACACTGAAAGGCGCCTGGGATGGTGTCAAAGTATTTCTTAACCCAGAATGGGACAAGATTTTAGAGCCGAGGGTCTGGTATGCGGCCGTGTCCCAATGCTTCTTCTCTCTAAACATCGGTTTCGGTTCGGTTATCATGTTCAGTTCCTACAACGGATTTAAGCAAAACATTTACAAGTAAGTAAATACCTTTTAATTCTTATATTTCTAAGGGGATAATCCATAAAGTACGTAACGGGACTTGAAAGGTGGGTTATAATTAAAAAAACTGCCTGGTCCCACCGTCCAAACGTACTTTATGGACGCACTCAAACATGTACATTTATTTAACAGTCCGTAAGCCTATGTTGTATTACTTTGAAGGGACGCGCTTATCATTAGCTGCCTTGATACTTTCACATCTCTTCTTGCTGGCTGTACTATATTTTGTGTTATCGGTAACATGATGTACGAACAAAACAAATCGTTTGCAGAACTTGGCGAGGTTGGAGGTCCCAGTCTTGCATTTATCCTCGTAAGTTTCAAATATACCCCGTACCAATCCATCCAGTTGTTTAATATAACATTTAATCATTGAATCTTTATTTTGTTGTAGTATCCATCAGCCATCGCCAGCTTCGGCTGGGCCCCTCAGCTCTTCGCCGTTCTCTTTTTCCTTATGTTATTCACCCTCGGAATTGGTTCAGCGACGTCCCTGGCCGGAGCCATAATAACAATTATCTGCGACCAGTTCCCCAACTGGACCCGGTGGATGGTCACCTCGGTGGTTTGTGCCGGTGGGTTTTTACTCGGTCTTATGTATGTCACCGAAGGAGGCATGTTTATGCTTGAACTTATCGATCAGTATGGCTCCAGTATGGTTATCTATTGGGTTGTCATGATTGAGTGTGCCGCAATCTGCTATGAGCTACGGATTGAACAATATTTGCAATGATATCGAGTTCATGCTTGGGCGTACCACTGGACCATACTGGAGAATTTGCTGGGGGGTGATTATCCCTGTAGGTCTCTTGGGTAACATGATCTACTACTTGTTCACCGAAGAGGAATTCAAATCAGGGGGTGTAGCATATCCCAAACACGCAACAGGTAACGACACCATTAAAAAAAACTATTCTTCAAATTCATCTAGAATATTTTGTAATAAGTAATTTGCATTGAATTCAGCTTTGGGATGGGCCTGGACTGGATTTTCTGTTGGATTAATTCCACTTTTGGCAGTTTTCACAATATTCAAACGAAAAGCAAGTAGTTTTGGCGGTGTAAGTTGGCGAAAAATCCTAACAATAAGACTATGATTTGTCAATGCATATTTCAAATGTAGCTTTCAAACATTTTCGGTAAAACATTTTGTTTTGTATATTTATATAGAAAGTAAAAGAAGCCCTGACTCCCACCCATCGGTGGGGACCCCAGAAGCCTAAACTTCGCCGGGAATGGTTGGAGTTCAGAGCCAAGAAGGACGCCGAAGGAGCTCATAAATACTACCTCTTTTAAACACATAAATTGAATAAAAATGCATTTTTAACAAACAGAAATTTTCCTTGTACAGTTTCAAATAAAGACTGAGTTATGAAGTCATTTTGTAACGATGTTTGTTTGATACAATTATTACCTTTCAATATGACGCACCAGGACAATATATTCTCTATAGTTGCAAAATCCGTGTTCTTATCTTATCAAATGAGTTCTGTAAGCTGTCAATTGGCAGTATAATGATTAACTGCATGAAAACCCAATATTGAACACTTGGTGTGAAATTTCAACTTAAAACTTCACAAACTCGCGAATTTCAACGGTCATCATCATGTCAAACAAACTCCGAATTGACTTTAACATTAAAGACAAGCCGTTTTCCTAATGACTAAAAGACAATATTTGTCTCATATTGTTTACCGTAATGTGAAATCTTCTCTTGGAATTCTAAAGGTGAATATTCTTTCCAAGTAAGCTTTTTGTATGATTAGTCACGCTGATGCTTTCCTTGCAATATTTTATTTTTCCGCCTACTGTTTACAGAACAAGGTGTATATGCCTGATAACGGTGATTTTAGAGGAAGATTTGTAAATGCCCGTTAATACAACCTCGCAAAAATCTTCCATTCTCATGTTTTTGCACGTTATCTTGGTTACATTGCGATACGCAATCCGTTCTCATTTAAAAATGCGCTCAGTTGAGATATCGATGTTTGGTTGACCATGCCAATTTTTCAGGTTACTCAGCAAATATTTTAGCAGGAGAGCAGAATGGCAAAACCTCAGGTAACAACTTTTACAATACTTTAAGCAAGCTCCACTTTCCATTTCATACTTAAGGTGGACAAATTTAGCCATCATATCGTGCGTTGAATACATTATAAAAGTGATTGACTCAACGTCAATCAAACAGGTGAACTTGACCGGGTTTTTAACAAAAAAGCGTGTATTTAATATTGAAATTTGATCTCCATATCAGTTTACAACATTCTTAAAAGAACTAGTCTGATCTGGAAAGTGAGAATACATTGAACTGTGACATATTTGTATTATAGGACACCGGTTCCAAAGTCAACTACGGGTTTGTATTGGATAATCTGGATGACCCCAAACATGATGGTCTTGACCAACCACCTGTGCATTTTCTTCCAAGAGTTGTACGTCCGGGTTTTATACAAATAATCCAGTTTCCATGTGTATTTCACCGTTTATAAGAATTTTATTTCATAATATTGTAGGCTATCGGTAACAAACCGACCACAACTGACAACAATGATCACGAAACACCACGGGAGTCGGTATCCACCGATCCGGAAGACGAGTCCAGAGATACGTGGGCTAATCCCATCGAATTCCTCCTCTCATGTATTAGCATGAGCGTTGGCCTCGGAAATGTGTGGAGATTTCCCGGAGTGGCAGCTACAAACGGGGGCGGCGCTTTCCTCATCCCTTACTTATGCGTCCTTCTCCTAATTGGACGACCCCTCTACTACCTTGAACTCTGTCTCGGTCAATTCTCCCGATTTGGTCAAGTCAAATGCTGGAATATGGCGCCAATTTTGCGTGGCGTAGGATTCGGTACCATGACCGGAGCCGTATCCCTTGTCTCGTATTACTGCCTCTTGCTAGCGATTACCATCCGGTTTTTCTTTAGCAGTTTTGCAAAAGATCTTCCTTGGTCTGTTTGTCACCAAGATAAGCACCCCCATATTCCCTGCAATGGTTCGGAAGGAAGTTATGCCTCCCTATTTTACGAGTATTCTGTCTTCCCCCAAAGGGCGAATATCGACGATGGTCTGGGTGACCTTAACTGGCAGCTCGCATTATGCATGGTGGCTTCTTGGATAATTATATTTGCTTCACTAGTACAAGGAGTAAAGAGTTCCGGAAAGGTGGCCTACTTCACAGCCATATTCCCTTACGTGGTCCTTATAATTTTACTCGTCCGAGGGGTTACACTTCCCGGTGCTTGGAAGGGAATAAAAGTATTTCTTACACCCGACTGGGGTGAAATTGTAAAGCCCAAGGTGTGGTATGCAGCCGTGGAGCAATGCTTCTTCTCTCTAGGAATTGGCTTTGGTCCTATTATCATGTTCAGCTCGTACAATCCTTTCAAACACAACGTCTACAAGTAATCCCTCAATATATCCATATATACATATATGTATATTCAATATATACAAGAGCACTTATAAATTTTGTACCTCGACTCTTACAGAGACGCCTTAATTGTAAGCTTCATGGATACTGGAACTTCCATACTCGCAGGAATCACTGTATTTTCCGTAATTGGGAATATGATGCATGTAAATAACCTTGAATTTGAACAAGTGGACGGTGTTGGCGGAACCGGACTCGCATTTGTTTTGGTAAACAACATATGGAAAAGAAAAGCTTAATTGCTTACTAAACATTTACATCAGTATTTCATACTGTGTTTTTAATTATTCCAGTACCCCCAAACAATTGCTTCCTTTGACTGGGTCCCTCAGCTCTTCGCTGTTCTGTTCTTCCTCATGTTTTTCACTTTGGGCCTAGGAACAGCCACGCCCTTTGTTGGCTGCTTTATCACAATGATTTGTGACGAGTTTCCCAGCCTCAAACGTTGGATGGTGACTTTAGTCGCATGCGTTTTAGGGTGTCTGGTTGGCATGATGTATGTCACCGAAGGCGGCATGTTCATGCTTGACCTTATCGACCACTACGGATCCGGATTTGTTATTTACCTCATGGTTATCATTGAGTGTGTCGGTGTTTCCTATGTCTACGGATTAAACAACTTCTGCAACGATATTGAATTCATGCTAGGGAGAAGTGTGGGAATTTACTGGAGACTTTGCTGGGCATTCATAATGCCGGTTGGACTATTTGCAAATTTGCTTTATTACTTAATATCAGAGGGAGAGTTTAAGTCCGGAGGCGTGCCGTATCCGAAAATTGCTACAAGTAAATTGCAATTTACGTAATTTATTTTATAAAATTATCTAGCATTTTATGATATTTAATTGATATCATTTTGAATATCAAGTTTGTGGTTGGCTACTAACTGGATTTGCAGTTTCAATGATACCAATACTTGCAGTCTACTCTATATCAATAGCAAACGGTAGCACAATATCACAGGTAACGACTAATTTAAAAACAAGGGATATGTATTTTAACTTATTGAGCTTGACACAATTTGTAAATGTATTGTAGAAAATTCGGACAACATTAAAACCCTCCGAGTTGTGGGGACCCCAGGCGCCAAAGTTACGCAAGGAATGGGAAGAATTTAGGGAAACGAAAGCAAACAACAGTGACAGAAAGAGATTCTTCTTCTTTTAGTTTTTTAAGAGATTCTTCTTTAAATTTATTTATTTTAAGTTCTTCCAACATGACAAAATGTATTGAAAGAGTTTGTAGCCACGAAATAATAAGCCTTATAATTTAGTTTTTTTTTTTAAATTAGCTTTAACCGTGTAAAAAGCGAGATTGCGTTTAACTTTGGCATAACTATAATTTTCCATAACAATCCAAGTGTCATATTCCCGGTCCAATTATTGAGTGGACTTTGGAGTATTTTTTTTGAATGTGTTTCCAGTAAATGCTTGTATTTCCAGTTCAGACAGTTCAATCCGCAATCTAGAGCTCAAATCAACCTATGATTTTAGGTTGTGTTCTGAGAAGCACGTCTCCTCACTTTTTAACGACATGGGGGTACACTGAGACAATGTTACTTCTGCAAGTCGGTTTCTGTTCCGGAAACGTTGATTAGTACTCCCTAAACCGCTAAAGCTCACAATTTTTCCGTAAATCTTTAGTGTCCACATTGTACAAATATTCGATAGAGAAAGCACCATGCAAGCATAAATACAACTTGACGGGATTTTCTCCACGAGTTCCGGTAAAAGGTGAAGCTCAGTCGACCTTGGATAAACTCACACGCCTATTGACGACAGAAGAAGATTAAACGTGTTCATGAAGCTTCGGTTTGACATCTCTTGAAGTTAGATCACTAAAGTTTGAACGGGTATCATCCAAAAATACGATTATACTTTGAGCTAGATTGAATTAAACACGTATTTTAATAAAAGTTCAAAAATTCGACTAAGGTTTGAGCTTTCCCATGGGCATCTTAAATATAAGTGGTTCTATTCCTGTATAGGACAACATGTATTTTGCAGCCGGACGCTGATAATAATATATGAGGGATTTCCAGGAATACACAAACATTTCGTCAACACACGATTTTAGTGCCGCGTGTCATTACATTTTGTCGCTTGTAGACATGAAGTTTACTCTTATTAAGTTTAATCAATAAGACAAATTCTTTATAAACTATATTTCCCTTGTAAGCACATTTTATATTTGCTATTAGTCACGCCTGCACAGCTTATATTATTCATGCATGGTTGCAGTCATTGTTATAAGTCTATCGAGTTTGGGTAGGACATGGGTTCCGTCAGAAAACCCTTTCACCGATGAGCCCTCGGGTCCTCTAAAATATTAAAGCACGGCCATCAAGAATCCTGAAAAAGTGGTAAGTAAGTCAGTAGATAAAATCATTTCTCCAAAGCTGTAGTGCAATCAATAATTAAAGTTGAACATGGCTCAATCAACTTTACATCCTTGTGTGAGTAAAAATGCTGTACTCGTGTTACGAACTGAGAGGTGACGATCTTTCTAACTGAACAAAAATTATACTTTATTGAAGATTGAAAATAGTTTAAGAAAACAAACAGAGCTTATGCTCGACAATTATTTAGAATAACTGGAGAGAGTAGTTGAAGGTAAAACGACGTATTCACGACTGTGTGCTCGTAAAGCCATCTATGCCCTATTTATAAAATTGTGCATACATGGGTTTCTACAAGAAACATATTATAAGAAACATATTGAGTACCTAAGCAAGTGATAGGTACAGATGTACACAAGTAACATACTTTGAGAAAAGGGTACATTTAAACTAAGAAGTTCATGAATGACATCATAAGATTATTTAAGTCACTCAGTGAACATCTGGTAAGTTTTACAAACAAGTAATACAATATTGAGAATATTTCGATATTTAAATCCTTAACCTTTTACAAATGGACTTAACTAAATGTGAGTCACTAATCATTTAAAATCATAAACGAATTAATCCATAATACTAAAGATAACATAACATCATGTACTATAAGTTATTACAATGGTTTAATTGTAAGGCAGATAAGCCATTACTGCTCACAC
>JAAXOA010002872.1:0-12421 GCA_036561885.1 Salina celebensis
GTCTGCTTGGCATTGTGAAAGTTGCCAATATTCATGCATATTTTACAACTCCATTTGGTATCCGAAGCCCACCTCGTTTTATTTGCATACGGAGATATATAATCAGAGTTTGTTTGGTTAACTCCTAGTTCGCTTCCTAGTTGCATCCCACTCGGTCTGCAGCGGTATAAACGTTTGATACATCCCAGCCCAGCCGTTTCCGCTTTCATTGTCATTTACATTGTGTTTCTCATGTCTGTCATCAGTTCAAGGTCATTATTCATTATTGTAAGCCCTACGCCCAGTCAGTCCTCAAATATTGTTTACTTTTACTTTGCTGATCATACTAATATCGACCGTTCCTCAGTAAATCTTTGCACTAGAAATAGCATAGCGTACCAAAGGTCTTTATCATTCTTAACAATCATTATTTATACCGAAGAGACGAAAATATATGAATGGCTTATCACACATATCCTTTCTCATAATATTAGCGTATAGCGTGTATCTGGAAATGTTAAATATATGTGAACGTTAAACCCAGCGAGATTCTAAGCTCAATTGTCCCAAATTGCAAAAATGGGGTGATGTGAGCTTTTTTTCTTGCGCGTCCCGTACACGTACCTATTACCTACACCCATAAAGTGTTTTGTCATGTATTTTTGTCTGTTTTCATATTCTCTCATGACTTTCTTGCAAAACAGCTGAACATTCACGGTTGATTTTTGCCAATCCTTTAAACGATAACAACTTCGCAACCGAACAGATCCACGCATAAAGCTAAACAAAGCAAGATTGGCGTCTAGACGAAAAAAAAGTGTTACGGACTGCCAATCAAAACATCAGTCTATCACTTTGACAGGTACATATTACCAGTATCAAAGTATCATCCTCTTGAAGCAGATTTTTATGGAAGATGAAGTTCAACAAAATCCACGGCACTCGCCTCAAATAACAGCCTGCAAGTATAAAACGGCTTTTTACCCTCGTGTCTCCATCCTACCGTCACTCTACACTAGATCTTGTACTGCACCAGATGCATTTATCGTTGCACCCAGGCAAGACGAAAAAGACAGAGTGAAAGCACAACTGCACACGTACAACGTTCATACTCTTCTGCATATCCATTTTCTTTGAGATTACCCGTGTTAGATACAATGATATTACGTTTTCACGGATAAAGTAAACCGGATTATCATTCTACCCCACTAAACTTTTCTGTCATAAGAATGGTGTGGTATTCACAAAAATTGATCGCCTACATACATACAGCCTATGAAACTTACACTACTTTCATATGCTATAAAACTGATGGATAAAAACGTATCTGTTATTATGAACTGTCTAAGTTATGTAGATGCCTAGTTACGCACTTGGCGAATGTTTTAGGAGAATGGGTGTCTTCGGCATCGTTTTCTATTACCGCTGGCAGAGAGATGAATAAAAACGTATCTGTTATTATGAACTGTCTAAGTTATGTAGATGCCTAGTTACGCACTTGGCGAATGTTTTAGGAGAATGGGTGTCTTCGGCATCGTTTTCTATTACCGCTGGCAGAGTTGTTATATGTAACTCTGCAAAAGACTGAAACTGCACAGGGTGCAGTGCCAAGTGCAAGGACTCGACAAGTGACTCTCATCATCATCAACAGTTTTCGCGTTTTTTCTTCTTCCATCGAAAAAGTACGATCTCGTCTATGAACCGAGCAATCATAGAGAAAATGGAGAAAGAAAGAAAACAAACTGGTTATATATCTTTGGAAGCACTCAAGGAACGAGAGACTACTCCAAGAAGAAAAAAATCGTCTTCGAAGAAACTTCGTTCAAGTAATTTTATTTTTTTCATAAAAGACTTTTTTACAACTACAGTCAAAAGAGATGGACACGTAAAACACTCGCTTTTAGCAAGATTTCCAGGTGTTCCTGGGTGCAATTGCATTTTCAATGTTGTGTACGTAGTTTCATTTTTTTGTAAGTCTATGAGCTGATTTGTGCCGGGTTTGAGTTGCAAAAGAACATGAACTTCTTATTAGAAGAAGAACGTTCATCTGGAAAATGAATGTTGACGTTGAACAAGGTGATAAAAATGTTAGCTTGCAGCAGAACTGCAGTTTGTGTAAGGACAGGAAAGAAATGAGAAGAATGATGTTACCATGCATGACCTTCTCTGAAATAAGAGTCTAGCCTGGAAAAAAAAGTATGAGGAGAAGATATACATAGCTCGGTACTGACATCTAAAAGCCACCGCCTAGTGCTAACTATGGCCATCCTCTTTGTCGTACTCTCATCATGATCCTGATTGCCACTTTACTAAAGTTAGCTCTATTTTTACTCAAGCATGCATACCGAATGATAATAGTATGCGAAGGCGAAAAAAAAAGAAGTGCAGTAATGTTAGAGATTTTTTTTTTGTACCAGGCTGAACAGCCTGATTTCTTTCACTTAATTCAATGCACTCTAGCTACGTGCGATCACACGCAAACTTTATATTGAATGGAGTCTAGAGCTTTGGCGAAAAAAGGTATGAAACCTCAGCGATGATCAAATGAGAGAAAACCAGCCGTCACAACCCGGTCAGTCTTTGCCATCATCATATCTCTCATCCTTTTAATTTAGGACAACTTTCAACTTTCTTTCTCATTCTTTCCTCAGCAATTCGTTGGATATATAATATTTTGTAAAGTTGCATTCAAGAAACAGATATATTTAAGTTGTAGATTATGGTAACGGAACATGATTAATTCAATCATTTATCCGAATTTGACGTGGTGAGCATATCTTATATTCAAGAACGTGAAAATAATCATATGCACGTCTTCTGGGAAAGCGCGACTCAAGTTTCCCCAGGAACTCAGTAATTGGAGAAAACATATAAGCATAACAACATTTGTGTAAACAGAAAAAAAATCATCCCTCCAAACAACCTCCACAACAACGTGTTGTGTGTATGTACAACTCACCAACGTCATGTACAATGTGTAATCCTATATTAGAAGCCTCTCCAAAGGGTGAGTTTTGGCAAACTTTCTCCGAAAAGCAAGCATAACATTTGCTGTACAGTGTGTTCCTGTGTATCATTATTTGTATTCCATAAAATAGGAATGTATACCAGAAAAAAACAGAGACAAACGTGGTGGCTGAGAGAAAGCAATATTCATTGTACATCGTTCTCCGAGCCACTACTGCACACTCTTGTGATTATGTTTTTTCAGCAATCCTGTGTTCGCTCTTTCGCCACCGTCGTCGTCGACATCCTCGTCGCTCATTCCAAAACACACAACACAACGCTAACTACTGCACGAGCTGCTCATACACTGTTCCAGTTTTACGGTCGCTGTTTTGTTTGGTTGTTGTTATTGGTGGCCGTGGAGGTGTAAGTGGAACGGCAGGAGTGCCCAATTCAAGTCGTCTCGTGTAATTGCCCTTTCTCATTGGAAGGAAGGGTTTGACATTCTTCCTTGCGCCTGTCTCCCGTTTTCTCCTGCTCATCTCGAGAGAAAGCGTAGTGCTCTTGCTAGTTCTATATATTGCTGTGTTGCCACTAGCAAACAGCAGCAAAAAACTGAGCTTTGTATGGGTAGTGTATCATCTGCTTACTAACTTTCTCCAAGTGTGTCCGTGTATGTTTCCAAGCAATACACACACATACAAAAGCCACACAAGCAAAGGAAAAACAATCTTCTCTCAACTTTTACTTTCCAACGAGCTCCAACTACGCTAACAGTTGTGGATGTAATGCCCTGCTGTTGTGCTTCTGTGTTAAAACCGTACAGCGTCTGACGTCTGCATTGTTTTTGAGTGTTGCTGCTTATGTTCCACGAGCAGTCCAGAGTTTGCATGGTGTATAGGGAAACAACACTGAAAAACAAAGTGCTACCATGATAAGTGGATCATCAATATGAAAAAGTCAAGTTAGCGTACACAAAGCCAACAGAAAGATATTCAAAAGCATACGCCGCATTCTATGTTTGTAGTAAAGCGATACTGGTTCTTCATCAAATGGGTATACAGATGGATACCAGATTCCGCAGGGTAAAACTGCTTTCGTGTAAGTCAACAAGCACTGCATGCTTGTCTCAGGTTATCCATCTTTATGACAATGAAAAAATACAAGGGTTAAAAATATGACCAACTTCGAAACTTATCCTGTATTATTTATTTAACATAGTCTGTCCTAAACAGTTGGATGAGCTATGTATAAAACTAATCAAAATTGTCAATATATTAAATGAATTAAATGCAAAAATTGGCAACTATTTGGTATGGAAGAAGATGCAAATTTTAAAAAACTAACTACATACATTACATTGGTATATAATTTATGATGGTTCACTGAAGTTCAGTTATAATAAAATAACTGTTAACTAAAATCTCAATATGTTACGTAAGCCGCTTTGTCTTACTCCTCTTTTAATGCTTTCTCTATTTGTTTTCATCCCAGCATGTGAATATTTCGTTTGAGTTTCAACCCTCTTTTTCCACTAAACACAGCTTACGAAACAGCACAATATGAGTTTTTACGTAAACATCATAAACAGCGATGCTGATACACAACTCCTTCAGCCAACTGGTATACCATGCAAGTACACATGTTAAAGCACTCGTGGTGGTTAGATGGCAGCGGTGGTGAAAATTGCGATGTTGTTTCTCCATCTGCTGCTCACGACACCACAGCCTCTCTAATTTCCCATCTTTTTCTTTCTTGATAAAATCAAACTAGAATAGAAAAAATATACAATGTACATTATCATTAAAGTATGATTATACAACGAAAAAATAAAACTGTTTTCATGCCTTCGTGTTATTGCTCTAAAACAGAGCTTGTAGTAGTATGGAAAAAATATGTGATCGTGTGTTACAGGCAGAAAAAATAGCAAGAAAACATTCCAAAATATTGTGTGCACAAAGTTGAAGACAAGTTTAAGAAAACTGCGACAAAGGATGAGCTACTACTGCACCTATCATCACTAACACGAGGACATACACACTTTGTATCCATTCCACATAGCGAAAAATAAAAAGGTATAAAAGTGAGAAGCTAACAAAGTATTCTACTTTAGAGCCACCAAACACAGCTCGTTTTCTCCTTCAACGGCGAACACTCACTGTGTGTAATGTATTAACAGAGGGAACCGAACAGAACAGCAAACCACCTAGAGTCCGATTTACTTTTTCCCGACATTCATTCAGTCTTAAATAGATTGCCAGAGATATAAAGTTAGGAAGAGTTTCCTATTACAATGTATATGATTACAGAGTAGTACCATTTTCCATTTCTCTTTTGTATATTATTACGCTCTCGCTCGTTGCGAGCTTCTGCTTTTTCTTATTCCTGTATCCTGATGCGACAAGTCGGAAGAAGCAAGTAGAAAAAAAAATAAAACGAACGAAGTCTTGGGAAACTACCTCCTCTTGACAATATTCCATGGCCATATACCTATTTACAAATGCTCTATACGTCTTCCCCGCAATTGCTGGCCTTCTGCTGCTTTGTATATCTTCTATTTTCTTTCTTCAAAACGCATTGTGTTCTTTTCTCCAAGTTCTGTAACAGAAGCAACCCTAAAAAAAACTACTTAACATACACAAGACACAAGCATTTTCGAGCTTAACTCACTGATGGCAATGTTGGGTAAATCTAAAAGTGTTGGATTTTGCAGAGCAGGCAGCATCAAATCGCATTTTTCGTCTGTCGAGATATTGCTCGTATACAACAATATTAAAACTAGCTACGCTCCACACTCACCGCACACACCAGTCTCTTTTTTATTCCCTTTTCCCTTTACTTTCTCTCTTTTTATGGGCTCCACTCTATGCTTGTGTATCTGACCCAATACCTGTGTATTCCTCTTGTCTTTTTTTAGTGTACTCCCATTTATTGTGTATACAAAATATACATATTGTCTGGTATACACACAGATAAAGTATAAAAAAAAGTTTGCTAAGCATCATACTAAAGTACTACTTCATCCCCTCTTCACACCAATTCTAGATCTTCGACAGGGAATACAAAATAAAAATGAAAGTCTCTTTTTTTTATTCCCTTTTCCCTTTACTTTCTCTCTTTTTATGGGCTCCACTCTATGCTTGTGTATCTGACCCAATACCTGTGTATTCCTCTTGTCTTTTTTTTAGTGTACTCCCATTTATTGTGTATACAAAATATACATATTGCCTGGTATACACTCAGATAGAGTATAAAAAAAAGTTTGCTAAGCATCATACTAAAGTACTACTTCATCCCCTCTTCACACCAATTCTAGATCTTCGACAGGGAATACAAAATAAAAATGATACGACTACAGCTCTGCTCGTGGTAAGAACGGTGGTGCTTTTGTGAAAGAACGACTTTCTTTTGTTTTGTCGGTGTTGTGTATGCTTTCAGAGGGGAGAAATAGATGTATGAAATGTATCTATATGTGTGAGTGCAACACCATCACTCTCTCTGTGAGTATGTGTATACATAATATTATGTGTTGTTGCTTGTTTGCTCTTTCTCCACAGCAAAGACTGCTGTAGCAGATTCTCTCAGTTTTGTTTCTCTCTCTCTCATTCATATGAAAAGAGAAGAGGCTTACACACACAACTGTTAATACTAGTTCCAATACTGGCACTGTTGTTGCTTTGCTTTCAGAGAGAGAAAGAGAAAGGTGGTTGAAAAAAAAGCTTCACAGCTTCTTTCCCTCGCAATGTGTGTGTGTATATGTGTGTGTTGTAAAAAGCGAGGCCTCACTTGAAAACGTTGTGTATATGGGTGTTGTGATGTTGTGAAGAGCTACCCATTCACTCCTCCTCGCACAACCATACAACAAACAGACAAACAACCACCAAAAAACCTGCCGTTTCAACTCTCATACTCAACCTATCTACTCACCGAACCTAACGTCGCTAGCTTTCTCCACAACATTTTTTTGTACTTATTTATGTGTTGTTGCTTTGGAAAGCGATAAACTGGTTACGTGTGCTCCACGTCGCGTTCAGCCCCAAATTGCTCTGCTTTCTTCAAGACAGTTTACTTATCAACTGTTGAAACGACTTGTGTCTGGAATTATTTACTTCTAACTATAAAGTGATTAACAAAGTGAATTGTACGATTTCAATAAATGCATTCTTACCAGTGGTCAAATTCATAAGTATTGTAAGAAACACGGAAAGTGAAAGTGACGTTCGGATTTAATTGTTACAAGATTCGTTTCATTTTCAAATCCATCGAATCAGCATTTTTGTCTTTAACTTTGGATAATTGCCAATTAGACATATGCAGTACTTGTTACACGTGACACGATTTTTTTATGCCTGTCGTGAAAACTGTAAACGTTTCAATTTCCGTTATCTGACCTATCAGCATACCAATACTCACCAGTGAATTGCATTGCAATATAAACCATCATTCACAAGAGAAAATAGTGGATCAGTTGTTTAGGTGAACTGTGGTCAGTTAAATTAAAATTTTTACATCATCAACTATTTCTCTTATATTACTTTATACCCCGTATACTAACAAACAATAAACTCAGCTTACGTAAAATCTCGTTAGAGATAAAATTTAAATAAATTTAGCGATAAAGGCAATGTGGACACTTAGTACGGGAAACCCGTTCCAACCTGGACATGAGGTAAGTGACGAGATTCCAAAGAATCATTTCCTCATGCATCTTCTTCCCTAAACAAGTTCACACAACTCCAATCTTGAAATGTGTGGGGTAAAAACAACACAGCAAACGAAATAGCACACTGTGCCCCACAGCAAACCATACGACATGAGAAAGGGATGAAAAAGAAACAGTTTGTTTTGTTGTTTAGTGTATTGGGGCTATGCTTCTGTTGCCGAGTCAGCACAAAATATTTGCCAAGGAAGTAGAGTAAACACAACTTCTCCGATCTCGATTTACCCCAACTTTTCACCACTACGTGTACGCCACCGCACCGAGAAGCAATGCTTTCTTTACTATCTCGTTGCAGACACGGCACAAATCCACGGTCAAGTAAAAGAGTTTACGAAAATATCGGCATAAAAAAATCGCTGACTGATACACACAATAAAAGTATAATTGTTATTATGAAATAGTGAGCTTTCTTGTTGTCTTAGTACAAGGATGATCATATTTCTTTAGGGGGACAGATGCAGCAATAAAATGAATCAGTTTGAAAAGTTGATCTGGACATGGGATTTTCTTTATGGTCTTTCTTCCCGCACTCAACCTATTAATAAAAGATTACTTTATTGTTTTTCGTTTCTGTTTCTTGATGTGTATCCCTACTTAAATCATCTGAAATATACACAGAATCGTAGTGAATTGTTTTATTTTTTTTTAAAATCCTAGCAGTGAAACAAACATGCTTAGAGAATATGCTGCTCCTCTTCTTTATTTTCATTTATTGCTCCTACGTTTTCAAGACGATGCAGAAGTTTGAGAAAGGGGTTTCCTGAATAAAACACAATACTTGCCTTTTAATGAAAACACAGTAGTGAATGCAATTAATTGGTGGACCATCCTAATCTGTATGCAGAAGGCGATGGTAATTTTCTCAGGAAGCACACTTCTCGTCTTGACTTGCTGATTAGCCGAGTTGTGGTCTTGATTAGGGCAATTTGAAGTCAGGCAATTGCCTTGAGGGGCTTGTGCAAAAGAATGTGTGGGTGTTTTTCAGTGTATCTTTCTAATGTCACATTCCACACTAAACATTTTTTTGTACACTTTATTGTGTACGTGCATGTTGTGCGTATGAGTGTCTAATTACAACAGGTTTTAAGTATTTTCTTGTGCAAGATGATAGCAGTGCAACAATCTTGTTAACAAACCAAAACCCAAGAACTGCTTTCTCGTATTTGAATGTGGAAAAGGAGAAAGTCACTTTTATTGTTTTTTTCCATCTCTTGATCAGCTAGGCTGAAAAAGCGGGTTTTCTCGAGATGCTAGTTGGATAGCTATGAGTAAAGGTGCGTCTAGATAGCTCAAAGGAAAGTCAGTTTTCTTCACTTGTCTTCCATTTTATTACCTTTGTATCATCTGTCTAGCTCATTTTGTTGTGGAGCACCACGTTTTCCTTTTTCCACTTGAATCTCTTAAATAAACAGGCACAAAACAAAAAAGCAATTAAATTCCAACCAAATAGAGAAAAGTGACGGTAAAAGGAACACGGGAAGAGCAAAGTCAAAAGAGCGAAAAGCAAAAAAGAAGATATCATCTCCTTTTACCCAGCAGTTTGTTTCTTCTTCTTAAATCCCCGTCTCTATTGCTTTTGACTGTTTCCTCTTGTTTTCGAAGAGTTTCCTTTTTGAAGTGTGCAGGTGAGCTGTTTGCGGCTCGGCTCACTTGCGGCATACAACAAAACATGTTTTTCCTGTAGGTCTCAAGAAAGGGCGGAAAACAAGGCTTCATTTTTCTTACATTTTTTTTGGCAGTCTTAAACTTTCTGTAGCCAGATTTTCCCTGTTATATAACTGTCATTTCTCCCCTACCAGGCAAGATCAGTTTCATCTATAAACGTCTGTACAAAGATATTGTTACGAGGTTTATTGCTAAGCTTGCTTTGATCGACAGAAAATGCTTTACAGTTTGTTTGTCAGGATGGGCACAGGGAAAAGAGCAGAAAACAGATAAAACAGGATAAATCAGAGAAACAAGGCAATGATTTGTTTTAACTTCTTAATACTACAAAGCCCAGCGACAAAAACGGATTCCCCTTGTAGAGTTATTTCAATGGAATGCGTCTGAAAAGGAAGAAAACCTTTTTTTTTCTGGGCGGAAGTGGTTTAAAATTTGTCTTCTTTTTTGTTACTCTCATAACAAAATTAGATTTGTCATGGTATTTATTTCGGTGAAAGATAAATACAATTATGGCACGAACAGACGGTGACTCCCTATTTCATTTTAGTGGAATTTTGAAGGTTACGTAATTCTCTTTTTCCTTTTCTCATCAGCCGCAAAATATTAGAATACCGTTATTGTTTACAAATTGGCTCATTAATTTTACATATTTACCCTGCGCGGAAAATATTCTCGAGTGTGAACCAGTCCATGGAAGGGAAAAACTGTAAGGAGTTTCTCATCCTTGTTCCGTTTTACCTGGCATTTCACGCATCATCATGCATGCTGTCATTTTTGGTTAGGATGATAGCTTAACTAAAAGAAAGTGCGAAACAAATGTTGTACATTTTTTATTTGTAGTGGGAATACAGTTAGATTACGTTAACTTCGTCAGACACACGGCAATTTAGTAATAACCACAGATAACTGCGTAAAGCATTATACGAGACGAATACGTGTACTTAAATAGTAATGCTTTCCAAGTGCGATGGCTACGACAAGGAATTCGCCAGAATGGCGATTCGTCGCTGGGTAGCATAAGATAACTCTTTTATCAGTTGAATCCAGAGTTTACGCAACGTACACTGGACAAAATACCAACTTTCGTACAAATTTGAGTCCATTATAAAAACCAGTAAAAAACTAGGGGACACTTTATATACAAATTCGTCTTGTCATTTGTCTCCCACGTTACAGATGGACAACGAAACCGTTAAATTCGTCTTGACTTGAATGACAGTCAAATTCTCTCCTTAAAACCTATCAAAGCATGTTTTTTAGTATTTCACGTGAATCACCCTGCCTGCCTAAATATTGTGTAGAAACTGGCATTTAAAAATACAATCTACTGACCTCAGTTTTTGAGTTTTTTAAGAACCAATAATACGTATATTTTGTGGGGACATCCTTTTTTGTGACTAGTTTTGCGAGGGATAGTATCATCATAGCATTGTCCACTCTCGGTAGCTTTTCAAAAGAGTCCTCGTATCTATTTTAACGATACAGCAATAACAGACAACGGCATTGTCACCCTTCAAAGCTTATTCGCACTGAGACGGAAAATATTTTCAATAATGGCTATTGGCTATTATTTATGTAGATTTGTAAATCAACATTATTCCCCTATAAAATGGGCAATTTCAATACACGACAATTTCCTCTGTTCCATTTTTATCTCGACAAATAGCATATTATGTATCGTAACATGAATACCGTCATGTATGTAACTAATAATAAACTGTAATGCCTTTGAATTGTGGAGAAAGTTGTGTTGTGTAGAAAACTGGTATCCGGCTCAGATGAAAAGCTCCATTAACTGTCTTCCCTGTCATATCAGTATTATTATTGCAAAGTGTTTGAATGGCAGGAGCATTCTGGTGCATGCAATCATAGCAGACATTTTTTTTCGTGGTCGTTAGTTCTTGACCAAATGTTTGACAAGTGTCGAGGGTCTAATTTCCCTTGAGTGCTGTGCCAGTTCATGCAATATTCTAGTGTGGCCCATTCAATGGAAGGCGAACAATATTATTTTCGCAGTGTTACTACAACTCTTGTAATAATTTCCCGGCTAGTGTCGACCAGCAGCTTAATCCAATGAAGGAAGGCATAAAAAGCAGTTACGATAGGACGTACCATGCCAGCACATACTCCAACGGGATGGTGATGATCAAGCATATTACTATAACTGCTATTATTATCACTAGAGTGATGACAAAGACGGTCAGTTAGGCAAGAAATCTCAATGACTTTATACATACCACTTCAACTTCAAGACGTATATCTATCTCCGTATGCACTTGTATACTTCCAAAAAGTTTCGTATCAAAAACTAGTATGGTAATCATGGCCATAATAATAATCATAATAACGGCAGTAATCGCAGTCACAGCAGTTTAGATAGCAAATAACCAATTGGCTGGAGCATCAAAACTTCTTTTTTTTTCCTTTGTATCAAATTGTTATGCAAGCATTTTGATGGAGACTCCTATAGAAACTATTCTCGAGTTGTATAAAGGACAAAATTAAATATTTGTTAGGTTGAAGAAAATAGCTGTAATTCTTTGGGAATAAATAGTTTTAATAATATCAGAGTATTCAAGTAACACTGACTTTTACACTTGTCGTTTATGGACTACAGCTAACCTTTAGCTTTTCTATGATATTTTTTCTCTATTTTACATAATGGAAACGTGAAAAAGTGCAAGGAAGATTTGAATATTCAGTGGCAACTTGTCAATATGTCGTAGCTCTTTGATGTTTGAGCCGTCTATCAAAATCCCGTCGAGGTTGAACCATATTAAAATCTATCCCATGCAAAAAAGCTGCATGCAAGGTGCATTGGCTTGCATTTCAAGAGCCAAGTGGTGTCTTTGCTATGTACTACATTTTCTTAAGACAGTCCTCTTGATATATTTTTTTTGACATTGTGTAAATTGCAAGTACCCCATACCATGCAAGTGGATCTAATATTTTTGCAAATTGCGGGAGTGAGTTTGCTCTCTTCTGAGTAGAATGAACCTGAGGACGAGTGAGGAGCAGAAACCATCCGTGCTACTAACCGTTCCGTACTTAGCTAGTGTGAGTAAGTATCGTGTGGGTAGATCCGCGTCTCGCAATACCCCTTGCAGCACT
>JAAXOA010002873.1:0-12417 GCA_036561885.1 Salina celebensis
ATATTTGACATCACTCACAATTCCTGAACTGGATTTGCTCTCTTGTCACCCCTTGTGGCGGTACAATATCCACCTCAAAAGATAATGAAATGACAATGATAACAATACTATAGACAAACAATGAGTGCATAAAGTTGATTTTGATAAGTCCTCATAATCACAGTGACAAATTTCAATGCATTACATTGCCAACAATGGCCACAACAACAAAAAAACGGTAGCAATCTATATAAAAAAAATCGCTTGCGGTACTAAACGTCATTTGTCATACAACAATGTTTATTTTCGATCACAATATCGTTCATGTGTAGTAATTAAGCAGCAAATTGGAAAGGGACACATCTTGAAGTTGACAACCTGAAAAAAATGACAAAACAGACCTTCAATTATTATAAAAATTATTAGTCAAAATGCTATTCCCATATTTTATCCATAGCTAAAGTTAAATAGAGCATTGCTCAACACGGGAAGCTGACAGGTTGCAAAAAAAGTAGCAATTTACTAATCCTCTACTCATTTTTCCTTTTGGTGGTCAATCTGGTCACGCTTTTCCAGTTTAATATGCCACCTTTTTGACCTCATCAAAAAGAGTGGAAATATATGGCTTTACTGGTGCATATTGCATCCTACACAATATTGTATACGGCTGCTGATCTACTGCCAATCATTAATGAGTAGTAATGAGTTGTTGCAAGGTGGAACTTCTCACACTAAATGAAAGCTTACAACATGAAATTAACAGGTTGCTAGAAATTGGCTTGTAGAAAACTTGTCTATTGCACTGTCAGATTCGAGGTTCGACGGTTGAAATAATTTGACACAAGAAAAAAATATCTTCTGAAGGTTTTAGGTCCCTACTTGTATTGAACTGGATTGGTGAGTTTGTGTTTCAATTCGTTCGACATTATTGATTCAAGAATTCTTCATATTGGCTTAGATGCAAACAGATCACTTCTGACTTAGATGGGAACATTGCTTAATTATTGGAGTATGGGACTTTTTAATCCGAGAAATACTTGATCACAAAAACCATCATCAAAATTATCATTAAATTTTGATTTAAAGTTCGTTCCCACAAAAGACGAAAGCCATTGTACGAGACGCCCAAGATTCATAGTTTTGGGGTTTGGAGTACTTTGGATTTCGAATTCCATTGCGACGAAGAGAGGATCTAATGAAATTAGACCAATCCTTTTGTCCATGCGAAAATTTCACTGACTCGACTGACTCATTTCAGGCATGCGCATGTTGCAATACTTCATAATTTCTGCAATGACGAGAATCAAATGACTCCCTGGAACCAGGACTAATACCTTTAGTATTTACTTACGATAAGTTTTGATAAAGTGTTTCTATATCCCCCGATTTCGTACTACATGTTGTAAGTATGTGTTAGTATAGCATTTTGTGTTAATAAACTACCAAGTACAAAGTAATAAAACTTCCAAACCCATTACCAAAATATATTAATTTAGGCCCTCTTTTCGTTCAGTTAATCAATATTATTTCTATCTATTATGTAAATTAGAATTCTAGATCATATTTGCCATAAAAATAATAAAAACTCTTTTCGCCTTTTACTTGGCCAATTCTACTCGTAAATGTCATCATTAATAACGCGATAAGCAATCAAACAAGTAGTTCTATATTTTCCAACCGAGTTACTCATGAATTCACTTATATTTTGACACCTTTTTAGAACGAAAGCTCAACACTATTGTTGGAAAATGTTGAATTACAGATACTAATTCTATAATTTAAATATTTGCTAACTGTTAACCTATTCGGGTGAAGATCATCAATCAACTTATCTGCCTACTTGTGGACTTGGACTTCACGTGAATTGAAAATATGTTTACTTTTAAAATGAAGTACACAGCTCCAAACGTTCCTTTTTTCAGGAATGTTTGGAAATGCTTTACGAGGACACACATAGAGTTTTCAATAGCGTCAGATGTAATTGGTTAAGGTGATAATCAGTTTCTCATTATCATTCTAATAAGCAAAAAGAACAATGCCAGCAAAACTAGCAACTCGCTCTAGTTCTTTCTTCGCTTCCAAACTCATTGTCAATTTAATTTAATTCAGAATAATCTTGAGTGCAATCAAGTTGCAAAATTTTTTCTGCAACACCCATTCAGCCAGAAAACTGAATTTTGTGCAGGCTGCAGCTAACAATGCAATGATCATGCATCGCTGTAGGTTAATGAAATAAACATCAAAATTCGCTCACATGTATGATTTATACTGTTTTCATTATCTGCAAAATATTGCTTAATATTCAGCATAGTTTGGAGATAGCGACACATTCTCCAAAAAACAACCTGTCGTAGTTGACTTTTCTTGGAGCGTTTTGTTGGCAGTGGTTTGATGAAATCGATATTCGGTTGGGCAGTTAAATAGACACGATGAAGAAAATTAGATATGATATGCCTCCTGGTAAACTGATTACAAATTCAGCTAGAAATAGTTGATTTAGCTATTAAACCTCGAAAAATTCAATTTAATATTTAACTGCTCTCTTGTTATCAAGCATTAAAAATAGATTTTTTTCTTTCAAAAGACCTTTGGATGCAGCGATATAAAATTATTCAATATGATTATGATTACATAAGATTTTATGTCACATAAGCCCTTGGCCGTGAAACTAAAAAAAACAAGGCCCGCTCCCTTTAAGTTCACTGGGTTTGTTGTTTATATACATTTTTTTACATTGTTTATAGGAAATTAAATGGTTCACTGAATTATTCAGATTTTGTTTACCTACTCAGGTGCTCTTAATCTGGCCAGACTAATAATTCAATAATATTTCTTGGCTCGGATTCTAAACCGACGGCTGTCAGCACGCCAAGCTTGTGCATGATGAAATATATTTTGTGAACGTGTTTCTTCCAATAGAATGCACAAAATCACCTAGATTGGTTTTTTCTTGGACAGCAATGTAACAACATTAAAACAAAAACATTAGTGCCTGTATGGTTTCCTAATTGGCGAGAACCTTGAAAGTCTAGCAATCGACTCGCCATGATTATCAATCTTGTAACGGGGAGCTTATTTTCATTGTCACTTGTCACGAGTACAATTTTAAGCTAATTTTACCTTGATTGCTGGCAAATCTAGTGGCATTTTTTAGTCCAGTTTGACCAATAAAGACAAGTCTGGAAAGAATCTGAATGGAATTTGCAAGGACATCGGTATAGATAAGCTGTCTCACTTTCCCCCATATTTTCTAAGGTAAGCTCTCGTAAATCACTTCTGTCAATTCCTTGAAGGACTCCCGAACTTGACCTCCACTGAAGCATATCTTCTGACCCCTCCTCCATCCTCTACATTCCTCAAGAATGACATAAAAACAATCACTGCGAAAAAATTGGCAAATAACATTTTATGCCCAAATCGAGTTCAAAGTTCATCCTACTCCTTTTCATCATTTTTGCATAATAATAAGACAAGATGACAAATGAGACGATGAAGTACCAAGAAATTTGTCATTTTACGTCAATTTCACAGGTACAAACTGTAATACGACCAGATCTTTTTACACTACATAACACCCTATATCATTTCAGTAAGTAAACTGCTCAAACTCAAAGTAGTATTGATACATAATCGATAAAAAATCTTTAAAAACAAAACCACCTTTGATTTATATAATGTCAAATGTCATATTTTACATAAGTTTAAGGGCACAAAGACAATAAGTTTTTCTTTATTACCTAACTTCTGTCATCAGCTTTGTTTCTACCTCCTAAAAATGTCTTCATTTTAGTACAAACTATGCAAGGCAGTTCTATGCTTCAAGACAACAAAACTGTCAACAAACTGATCAGTATCCTATGAAGAAAAAACCTGGGTACACAGTCTATAGTTTATATACAACATACAAACAACAAAAAGCCCTCAAGAAATAAAACATGAAACATAAAAATAACCCACGTACAATTTTTTTTTTCTATCTTGACCTTCCATCTATCTCGTTCTCGTACTCAAAATACAACTCATCATTCCTGTCATTCCCAATTTGCCAATCCAGAAAATATTTGCAATCTCTTATCTGATCCAAAATAGTCTATATCAATGTAAACGACACATCACACGTAATGTAGTTTTAAGCCTTCAAACTGATGTCTTCATAATAGCTCGTAATAACAAGATCGAAACTCCTTGTTTTAGATTTTTTACTACTCTCGCACAAAGCCAGATACAGCTTCCACTTGCACTTTCCTCCAAATCTCAAGCGCTTTTGCAACTTGCATCAAGGAAAAAGTCATAAATATACTAATGAATGTATAAAGTTACCATTTTAAATCAAACCTAGCCAGCAATCTTTCAATTTTAGATTATTAATGGAATTACTAAACGGGGTTGAGAGTTATATGGCCGTCTCACGGCATGAAGATGTATTGGAGCAAAAAATAAAAAAATACTATTTTTTGTTGACAAAGTATTCATTACCGTTTCTAACTATTCATCATTCATCAGCAACCGCCACACGCACAAGCGTGCAACTCCCAAATTATCACATCAATGTGCATACGGTTATTTAACCGTTTTACAGTTGAGTGTCAATGATACCAACATTTTTGTTAGTAAAAAAAAATATTGTCCACTTGAAAAAGCAGGTTCATACAAACTACAAGTCACAAACCTTGTTGTCCCATGAAAAGTCTCAGCAAAAGATTGGATTACATTTGACAATATCATTCTGAAGTTTTATTTGGAAATAGTGTCCATGTTCATAAAAATTGCACTTTTATTGCAGTTCTTACATTTATTGATAGAGGAATAATTAACGATTTTAATTCATTTGTGACCTGACCCTCCCAACCATACACCTTGAGGGTCACCCAAAAATGCATTTACGAATTTTCGAAGGAAAGAAAACGAGAATTGTTCTATTTTTGTCCTCATGCACGCGTTCCTCGTTAATGGTCTACGTTGAAAAAAGTAATTAGTCAAGTTTAATTGATGACTAACGAAACTACAATAAAAAAATCGTCTAATCTGAAAGCGTGTGCGGATTTCGTGCTATATCTTGATTTAATTCCCTCAACATTACCCTTGCAAACTAACTAATAAAATTGCACGGATATCAAATAGAAACAAGGGATGTCATCAGGCAAGGCTTTTTAATGCTCTTGTTTCGGTGGTCCTGATTTCCTCGCTTGTCTTCTGTCTCATCATTAATTCATGTTGATATTTTGTATGATGAATACCTACATCAGCGTTTATGAAAAATGTAAGAAAATCTTGAATTGCTAATTGATGTGCACTCCTTTTGCGAACTTTTTGCTCTAGGCCAACGTGTTTAACTTTTAAAAGTTTAATTTTAGCAAGCCATGCACAATAAGTTGGAAATATATGCCTGTCAATCATGTATACGACCAATTGACAATTTTAATGGACAATTGTTTGCTATTAGTCAGTCAGTATGCAGTATATGCAAATTTTCAGCAACAAAATTATCCAGTCCTTTAAAAGATCATTCAAAATCGCAACATTGACCATCACGCTAAATTCAAGTGTATTGAATGACACACAACAAAACAAAAATACAATCAATCTGGTTATAGGCTGAGAAACTCGTTTTTATCAGGAATACTGCTTCTCTATGACATAATCTTCACTTTAATGACAGTCGCAAAACCAGTAAACTGTTTATGACATAAAATGGGGAACCCCCTATATACAATTTTGCAATAAACTATGCCTATTTTCTTTTCGCACTCTGGTTATCAGTCAAGACTCACAAAAGTCACCGTTTTACAAAATAAAAACAAAATATTTCTTAACAAAAACACTTCTTAAAATAAATGCTAAACGGACAAATTCCGTTTTCTTTACTTCTGGAATATTATGAGAAAAAACACAAATTAAATATTCATATGCAATATAACATAAACTATGCCTATTTTCTTTTCGCACTCTGGTTATCAGTCAAGACTCACAAAAGTCACCGTTTTACAAAATAAAAACAAACAAACAAATTTTGCATTATCAATTCCTGATTGAATTTTTTGACCAGCTTATGGCTTTGTCCGTTTGTCGTATTTCACCCCATGACAGGAAGGATTTTCAGGTGTGGCTGAGCAGATTACAGCTCACTCACAGCAAACATAAATTGAATTACCAATTTTTGCATCACTGTACGTTTCCGAAGAAATTTTTTCACGAGAATTTTAATCAATTAAGTAATCTATGAGGTCATTATATAAAGACAATTTAAGTTGACACGCAGTATGAACAAAGCTCACGAGTATTTGAACATTTTTGACTGATATATTTCGACAAGAGGTCATGAGTACTCCCTTAAACCATCTAGGTAAAAACGCAGACCCATGCCGAGTTGGAAAATCTGGTGGCAAAAATTAGTTGTCACTCTGTACACATCAATCCATAACAGTATTTTAGCGTTGAGTGACTTCATTAACAAAGCCCTTCCACTTAATTTGATAATGTCTTTATCCATATTTATTTTTAGAGAGGCCAAAAGTCCACCACCACCTCTGGCACCGTCAGTTGCAATTCGATCTGAGGTGTTTGTGATTACCAGTTCAAGGGCTCATTAAAATTTTTATAACTTTTTTTTTTCAAGATGACTAGTATAAAGCAAAAATGTTGTTCATATTTTTGTTTGCATCTTTCCTTTTTGCTGCACTCGTAAAATATGTTTTTAAGAAGATTGCTAGTTGTTTGTCATGCAGGGACTAATAATCACATTTACACTGATCTTCATCATTCTTCATTTTTATACGTTGCACTTTTTATTGCAGCAAAACACATACTATCCATTTATGGCTAAATTGGCAATAGGTGAGGATATCAATTTTTTGTGTTGTCCTGGTTTCTTAATCCGTGGCAAATGGGAGGGAATCTTGCCATGGTAAAGATTCTTATTCCTCTTCCAACCAAAAAACTCATCATCCCTTCATTTTCTTTTTTTTATTTCATGGACGCTCAGAATTGGAATAAGTGTTTTTATATGCATGCATAGATTATTATCGAAAATTATTGAATTAAATTGCACAAGACAGGAAAAAATGAGGATATGCGCTACAAAAGGAAGTATAAGCCACGTTAAGCACACCATGATGACTATGAAACACACTTAAAAGATAAGGTGTCCTGTTGATTATGGCTTGATTTGATTATAGAATGCAATAATCGCTGAAACATTTCGTGTTATAATATTAGTAAAGGATGACCTTGCAATATTTATATGGAATAATTGTAACCTGTATAGTCTAATCAAAATGATTCTTGTAATAGTAGCCCTATAGAGCTATCATTTTTTTAGAGAAGTTTAGTTGTACTACTTTCTTAATCATGTAGGCATGTGACAAAATGATTTAAATACATCAATATTTGAGTGCACTCGATGCACTTTTTTATTTAAGAGCTATTGTGTGTTTTGACATTGTCTTTAATTATGACACTGTTCAGAAATATTTTTGCACGATTGGAACAAGTTTTTTTTCTACTGCAGAAGTAAAAAATGTCAGTTTATCTATTCGAGTTTATATGGAAAATACACAAGCCATGAAGAAGAGAGCCTGTTCATTAACTTATATAATCGTTCGGTCTCGATAAGGAACTGTCAGAATGGAAGCATTGACCTGTCAATAAAGAAAGGGCAAAAACTGCCTAATTTTGTAAAATAAATCGCTATAAATTTTTTTCCTGACTGGGGGCATACTTGAAAAGTAAAGATTCGGATTACAATTTCTTGTACACAATGACATCTTGAAAGGAACGAAAATGCAGTAATTAGATCCAGTAGGTGTTGAGTTTCATGTAGAATGAGTATAAAAAAACACTTCATAAATCTTCTAGCGTAGGAACCAAGGCACTATTGGTAGTTTCGGTATATCAAACAAACAAAATAGTGTGATTGCGTTGATATGAACAAGTTGCTGATTACAATCTTAACAAAACAAAATAGTAATGCGAGAATTGCTAGCTTTAAAACTAATTAAGCTGTATTTTTGATCAAGTACACCAATACACGCAAAAAAGTACCTGATATTCGCATGCTTAGATGGCTGTAGGCATTACACATTATCACATTCAACATTGTCAATTACGGGCAATTTAGGAAATCAAAACGTATGCATATCACGCACTTTTAGCGAGGAGCAATTGTCACCTGGTAATTAACGCTGAATCTTAATAGTGATACAAAGAGGTTTTTAGGCAATGAATTGATCTACTCCCTTAGCTTTAAATGATTGTTTTATTTGGATTAGCTTATCAAGCGACGTTTGTGTTTAGTGGAAGCACGCATAGGATTACAACTTTCTGTATTACACATTGATTTATAACTGATTAATAGCTCGTTTGTTTCTATATTATCTCATAAAAAGGAAAGTTTCTAAAACTTCGCACACGCCTGTCTTCTCGCAAGAAATATTCTACACGTGTTTTACCTATGAGCCAACATCCTCGAAACTATGCCTGTATCCAGGTCCTTCAAGGGAACCCGATAGATATTCAATACGTTTAATGAGGGATAAACACAAATATTTTTGAAGATATGCGAAATTTTTGTATTGCTAAGAATTCAATCGTATAATATCTAGGTCAAGGCCAATGTTGACACTTTTTTGGGAAAATGCCCATAATCCGTTTTTGATTTGATTGATTACCACACGATGATTCACTGCCATTAATTTGCACCTGTTGTATAGGTACACTACGTTTTTTCAACAATAACAACAGAACTTTACATGATACAACTTCATCAAAGCTAATGCTAACAGTGAAGAGCCATGAGCAAGATTTTTTTTCTATTAAAAACACACTACATATCATCATCACAATTAAATTACGCTGTAAATCGTTTTCAGGCGATTTTCTCGACAAGAATGATCATCAAATGGACACAATATTATATAATTTTTTGGGAGGAGGTACCACACTCAAAGTGCCAAACATATCGGACTACAACTGCTTATGGCAAAATCCACCTTTGCAACAGTATCAAAAAAATCGAGAGTGGAATGTGTAATGAGTTTTTTGGTATGAAGGACCGTACGTAATAGGGGCTTTCCCTAAAAAGGATGATGCTAGTGAGACAGTTGGTGACAACTCTAAAGCTCCCGATTACTAATGTCGAAAACCTGTTACACTTTACGCGTAACAGGTTTACATATCCTTGAGAAGCTGTAGCCATGGCGCCTGCAAAAATGCGATCATGTTAGGCAGGATTAACGCTAAGCTGTTTTGCAATGTCATGACAGCACTGGAAACTGGAAGTTGCATGTCTGGTTTCAACTGGATCGCTTTTTTGCATGCAAGAATTTAATCTGAAGACAAAATTATCGGTGAAAGTAGGATTTCTATAAAGAAATACTGCTGACGTACCAGGTAGCGTCTAAGAACTTGTGAACTTGTTGTTCGCACTGAGTTCTCGCAAAACTTTGGTTACTCAGATGATTACCGAGTATCTCACCTGGTTAGTATAAACTTATAATTAAATTCAGCTGTAAAACAACAATTTGCATGCATTAATCTTGAAATCACCATGAATTGTTTACAATAAGTGTTATTATTACTCGTTAAAACATTATAACTTCGTTTCGGATTTGTTTTCGTTTGAAATGAATGAGTTCTCAAGTAAAGCCGTTATCCTTGATTGTTGGATCATTTATAAATGCCAGGTTTGTACTCAAAGACTTGTGAGACACCAATTATTCCAGTTTTTTCGAGGTACACATTTTAATTAAAGTGGAAAAGGCGTCGTCAAGTGCAATATGCAATCCTCCATGCAAAGTCAAATTAATCCGTTGCGTGTAAGGCACAAAAGTAGATTATGCAAAAACCTAAAACTGCAGTAACTGTCATTTATAAGCACAAGATTCGTTCCAAATATTTAATTACAAGCTATAAGCATAAGAAAATTAATTATGTAAGATATTAAAAGATATGACGGACAAAATAAATGAGTGGGATAGNATAAGCACAAGATTCGTTCCAAATATTTAATTACAAGCTATAAGCATAAGAAAATTAATTATGTAAGATATTAAAAGATATGACGGACAAAATAAATGAGTGGGATAGATTATCAGGGTTGTTTTAATCATTAAGTTTTGCACTTGTTTTTATCTCACTATAAGAAATATTGTCTCTAATCGAATTAATAGGACACTCGCTCGTACTTTTATGGCCATAACTGCATAAGATGCTTTCGGTCGATTTCCATCTTGGAAGACATACATGGCGATATGATGCTTGTCACGATGGAAATGGTGCTATACGCATAAAATATTACTTTCATAGCGGCGATTTTTTCATATAAATATTTTCAAAACGACAAGTTTTATGCGCTTAATCCGGGATCTGCACTAGATTATAAAAATTTCATGCATTTTTACCCAATAAATATCAAGTATGAGCCTAGTTTTGTTAAAATTTGTCAGGTTGTCGCTCAGGCGGTATGACAAGAAAACGATATAAATCTTTCAGAGAAAGAAAGGCACTCTCATTTCGTCCTCTACTAAATCAATCAAATCTTTTGGCTAGGTTTCAGAAGTATAGCTTTTTCGTTTAATTATTGGTGTGCAACAGAAAGATGAGATAAGGGTGTTAGCGTGGCCACGAGCAGTACGCACAAGTTACATAATGGATTATGATTATTGCACTGTTTGTTTGTTTTTTTTTCTGAAAGGAATACCAGAGTGAAATATGTTGCTCATATGCTTGTGAGTGGGTTTGGAGGGTGGTAACTTGAATAATTGAAATTGAGAATAGCCATAGGGCGACTTGTGTGATGCAGAGATTTATATGACAACGCGATGAAATTTTTCGCAAAACAGTTGCAAGTTAGAAGTAAGCAATTTTGAAAAAAAAATTGTGACGTTTTATACGTTTAGGGATGCGTTTTTAATGTAAAGTCATCTCTTTGTTATATAGTATTGCTGTAACATTGGCATTGGGTATGTTAGCAACTGGTTTATAGAGAGACTATAAACTTCAAACTTTGTCTTGTCTCTGGTTTTATGACTAAACTCTTACCATTCACCTTCACCTTCTATTAGAATCCCAGCGGTTTCGCGGAAATACTTAACGGAGAACATGTGGAATTTCATATTATCGCCTTGGCAAAGATTTACAGTTTTGTTTTGGTAAGGTAGCGTAAAATAGTAGGTGGTCAGTTTCACAACAACGGAAGCTATTGAAACGGAATTACAAAATTATGGAACATTTTAAAACTTCCACGTTAGCCCACCCAAAAAATGTTTATTAATGTGTTATTGGAGAATCAACTAAAATGATATAGACAGTATTCAGCATAGATCCCCATCCTGAAAATAATTTCCGTTTTCAACTACGCAGCAAAGAGTGGACTATGAGGGAAATAGAACCTGACCTAATACAGTATCTAGAGTTTTAGTGGCCATAATCCAACAAGGTTACTTCCACGCGATCAATAACATTTTTTGATTTATGAGAAAGGTTAACGTAACTTTGACAAAAGGGGCTACCTGCTGTTGACATTAAAGTGATAATCATAGATCCAATGAGTGAGACGTAGTTCCTTAATCTGAAAGAATGGGTGTGATGTTATTAATTCGCAAATTACACTTTTACTTGAAAAGATATCAACTGCGTATCAATAATCAAACCAGTCAATTTGTATATGGCATCCAGGGGAATGATTTCGACAGTTTAATGACTACAAGTGGCAGATTAAACTTATCATGACATTTTTTTACTTACAATTTTGATTAATAGTTTAGATATAAAACTGCTATAAAATTATAGCTTGGATTTTGATCACTTATGAGCTATTGTAAATTAATGAAATTTCTAGATAAGGTTTCAATCTTTTCTTATTTTTACGATAAATTACTACATCAAGGTTTTCCAAATGGAAGTCCGTCCCTAATTTTAATGGTTTAAGTCGCATTCCAAATCGTCATAGCTCCCTGGATGCAAATCGTACGCCATATGCATCCTAGTTTCACTCAGTTGCCCAATTGCGCTTCCTCGCAAAAACAGTATTTTTCTGTTTCATTTTGCATTACACATATCAATATTAGTAATAAATTTCCCAAACACATCTCAAGGTTTTGCTGTTTACATGTTTAAGGTTAAGGTTAAAACGACTGCGACATGAAGGAAATCCTAGATGAATCATCTTTTGTGCACTATAACGCAAAACGGAAGTCCCTAAAATGAATGATAACTATTTTTCTTACTATTTTGATGATCAAATTGTTTTTCCGCGATAAAAAAACGTTTTCACAAAATCCTGCTTATTGATGATCTGGCACATTTCATGAAATTCTACGATTTGCCTATCTTATCGCCTGCTTATGCCCCATTATGCACTCACCTCTCTCCTTTACGGCTTATACCGTCCAATTTCTGTTGAGCGTGATGAAAATCCATTGGTAAAAATGAAAACTCATG
>JAAXOA010002874.1:0-12411 GCA_036561885.1 Salina celebensis
TTAATCTTTGTTTCGTTTTTACTTGTTATTCTTGTCCTTTTGTCACATCGTGGTTCTTTCTATCGTTCATCTTTCCGAGTAACTTAGCATCCAGCATTGTGGAGACTGCTTGAAAACAGATTAAAACCGGCTCCCAGCAAAAAAACCTAATGTCATTTTTACATGTATCACATATCACATTATCTAATCAAGAGATATTAAGTATTCAGAAGTCAGAAAACCTTACAATTACTTGGCATGCACAAACCTTGCGAATACATGCGAAAAAATATCCATGTTAATCCGAAGCCTCGTTTGTTCAGTATAAACCAAGATATTCACAGTTACTTTCTACATAGCATCATCTTTTCGTGTTAAACAAACAGTTCCAATTCCATTCTAAATTCTTAATCAGTTTTATAATTCGTCCTAATCATTTTTTTAACCCATGCCATTTTCTTCGATAGTTTTGTGTAGGCGGTAGATACGTTGCAGGCAATTTTGCTGTTGTGCAAGAGAGGTATCAAAACGGAACATCCAAATATGGGCGCGGTATACATCCTCTCGATATATTTTCTTCATCTTAAGATAGAAAACCCGAGCAGAGGCGATAATAAAAAACTCTAATCTGATTCCCTCTAACCCTTTTGCCATCTCTGCCATTTTTATTCTCAACAGGCAAATTGAAACGCTATTTCAGCAACTTTTTTTTTCTCTCCTGTTATCTCTCAAGATGATTTCTCAATTTGGCTTGAATGGATTTACCTACTAAAGCCGTGATTTATTTGATAGCTTTTGCCTCTATGTATATTTGCAGAAGGTTTTTTGTTTGTGTATAGTTCATATTTTCAATTCAAGTATTTACCAAAGGATAGGTTATCACAACAAACAAATCAATATTGACATGCTAACCCTCAAAAATAAGTTTTCACTCTTTTCTACCAGCACCCACAACCTAGCCAAAAATTATGTCTTCTATGAAGCTCCAACAAATACACTCTTTAATACTCTCTTCTCCCAAAAGCCTCCCACCATCAAACTGACCATATTACGTGTCTAGACAGTACTATGTATCTTCTCAAGTCATCATCTTCATTGGTCACGCATGGTTGCGTTTATGGACCTTGTAGAGACTGACGTTGACGTGAGTAACCGGCCGGCTCTTGGAAAAAAATCACATCTTTGACTTGATTTCTTCACTGTTTCTTCCAAAGTTATATTTTCTGCTTGGCTGAAATCTATCTACCTCTTGCCTGCCTCCACATTTTTATACGTTTTTTTATGACTGTATCACACAAAATGTGGTCTCAGTTTAGTATTTTTTCTACTAATAATACTGAGCAGAAGACGGTGAGCTTTCATGTAGGTTATAAAAATACGTAAGAATTATGAGTAAAGGTGAATGGATACGTTACATATTACGGTCAGATAAACGGTGATAACTTTCTTAAAGTGAGAATCCAAACGCCCCCTGAAAACGCCATCCAGAATTGTTTTTCCTGGGTGTAGACGAAGCAATAAGAACAAAGATGATGAGGAGATATGTATACAATACATATAAAAATACTGTTGTTTCAACCTTTTTTTTCTAGTGAGTGCACACCAGATGCGTTATGAGTTATGACATCATATTTTACAGGTGATGAGCAAACACTTTAAAACCATTATTGCATGGCGCCTGCATTCCCTTTGTTTGAATGGAATCCATAACAAATGTGTTTCACTATCAGTTTTTTTGTTTAGCATATAGAAAATTCTTAATTATATTGTGAGGATTGTATTATCCGTAATTAAATAAAAAAGTTGATATCTTCTGTCATAAAAATGTAATTTTTTTACTTTTTAATTACTTGTCATAAAAAGTCTAGTTTTTACTTGAGTGTTACAAGAACTCTACAACTTGTAAATTCGTTGGTGGCCTGCATGAAAAAACAAATTTTTGCTGTCACTTCACATTTTAAAAGGAAAAACTGCTTTTCTTTGCAAAACGCGGACAACAGAATTTTATCAAGTAGTTATGTTGAACGTGCTAAATTAAATTCATGATTTTGTACTTTTGCTATTAATTTTATGCATTTTCTTTGCAAAAAGAACCATAAAAATACAATGTTGAGTCATAATTATGTTTAAAAACGACTTTGTATCAAATGAATGAAAATTGATTAAGACGAAGAAAACAAGAAAGCAGTTTTTTTCGATTGTTCGTGACTGCCGAGGTAAAACTGTTTGCCGCTACTCTTTAAGCTATAAACATCAGAAAATATAAAATATTAAAACATTTTTATTTAACCCTTGCTTAGTTTGACTCTTTTTTGAAAGGTTTTTTCCGTGAGCTGTTTACTTTGTCAGATGCATCCTGCATAATAAGAGGGAATATCTGGTGAGGGATATCTGTCAGTGCCTAACCAGTTCACGTACTCTATTCTGTAACAGTACACGCTATGGACGGTAATACGACAAGGAAAAATATCTTCTAATTCCATATTCTTTTGGTGTTTCAACTACCTGTCTGTATCTATTTGATTAAATTATACTCAGGAATAAAAACAGAGTCTAAAACTGTTGTTTTGTTTATACCGATAAGAGTTTTTAGTTGGAATTAACAACATCATTTTTAGAGCCAATCTCTTTGTTTAGGTTTGGAACTAAAAGGGAAACTGCTATCTGGTAACAAGTTATATTTTTAGTTAAAATTTTTCATAAAACTTAAAATCTTATCTCTCCTGTTTTGGATAACTTGTCAAATAAATGTTGTCGTTGAAAATAATGATGCGATAATGACTGTTGTTTCTTCCCTCAAATTGTGTTTTCTTATTTGAGAGAATTTTGTTAATAAATGTACCGCATAACCTAACACGCAACATGAACAACTATTCATGGCATTTTGAAAGCACTTCAGACTTACAAAAGTGTGTAGCAGGTTTAAGAAAGAATCAAGTATTGTGTATAGTTGATATAGGGGAAAAACTGTTGACATATCGTATCGTTCACTTTTTGTATTTTAGCATTTTTCCTAAAATAGAGAACGGAAGGCATCTAGCCAAATACCAGACTCAAATCATTTTCGAAAATCTGGTAATTAGATAGACCCAGATTGGTAGTATTCCTTTCCACAGCCAAAATGCGTTCTTAAGTTCATTATAATATCATTTGTGCAAGCTGTCAGTTAGGTATCTCACCAGCATTTCATTCTAAAAATGATACCAAACCAATGGTAATTAGATAGACCCGGATTGGTAGTATTCCTTTCCACAGCCAAAATGCGTTCTTAAGTTCATTATAATATCATTTGTGCAAGCTGTCAGTTAGGTATCTCACCAGCATTTCATTCTAAAATGATACCAAACCAAGTCTCTTTCTATGAATGGAAGAAAAAAAAACTGAAGACAGTGCTCCCGAGAGTGCGTTTGAATTTACGCTTTTATATAGTAGGACCAGATGTGGTGATGCATCTTGCATCTTCACCAGTAAAATTCACATCTGTTGTTGACGGCTCTTGAAAATGAGCTCGTCATTGGCAAGTTATCATCACCAGGGGAGAAATATGAGTCATATCAGGTTCCTCTTAGTGGAATATTTGTAATAATGGCGACAGCTTGCTATATAGTATAAAAAAGTTAAATATTTTGTTGTCACTTTGATGAGAGTTTCAGACAGCTAGCTATATATGCACGCTTATGCGTTGACAATCAAAAGAGATAAGATGCTAAATGTCATTAAAGAAGAAATTTTATACACCAAAATAGCAACCTTCATCAGAGACATCCGGCATAGAACGTGTTTTAGATGGCAAGAAATATTTAAAACCAGAAGTGGCAAAGGTCATGTCCTACAAGGTACTGATTTCGTCAGGTAGAATTTCAAGTTTCATAATAATTACAATAAGTTACCAAGACATATTTCTGAATTACTGCTGCATCATTTGTATTAAAAGATTGGCATAAATTTTTACTGCGTTACGTAACTTTGCTAACCATCATGTAAATTATGTTGGAGTAATCGATGGTTAAGGACACTACTCTCTTTAACTTGTCAATCCCATTAATAAATGCAATAAATTCACCAAAATTAAGGTTTAGGGTATATTTTAGTAAATACTCAACCTTACTTGATAATGTCTTGGCAATTTCTGGGAAATAATCATCGTATCCAAGTTACTGCTTGTGAACTCGTCAATTTACGTAACCATCATTTCAAAAATCAATCCCTGAAGAACGTTTCCTTTTGATTAATTCATCAGGCCAAACCTCTAAACCGAAAAGTCAATGAACTGAATTGGGGTTCCAAACATGATCCTAAAGAAAGATCATGGCCAGTAGTGAAGGAAATTCTAGCTTTTAAAATATTCGCAAGAAAATCAATGAACAGCGGAAATTACTTATTCAAATTCATTCATGCACGTCACTCTGAACGTCCTATTCTGGATATCTTCTTTTTTTTCTTCAAAGAAAACTCATCCATGCAAAATATTTTCGCCAACGATACCATGTAGACTCGCAGACTGATCTTTCACTCTCAAAATACCAAACTTGGCATGACAACCTATTAAAAAGGAATTTTTCACTTGGTCAATATGCTCCACTCAGACTCACCCTATTTTTTGACTGTTCAATATTATAGAAAAGTTTATAAAACAATTTTACCTGACACTTTTTTTCTTCGTACCGTGACAGGATAATAACATGATAATGAGTTAAATTGCGGATGAAAAAGTTTTAAAAGCGACCGAGGTCAAACGAAGTGCCAGGTTATGACAAAGGTATGCTCCCATAAACTATGAGTTTTTTGCGACAACATTTTCTTGACCATCTCATCTTTTTTGACAGTCTATTTACATTTCTCTTCCCAGCTAGCATTTATCTCTAAAAGTGATTAATTTTGAATTCAATCAGATTGGAGTTTTTTTTTTGTATAAAATCTTGTTCGTAGATCGCAAAAGTGGATGTGGCTAGTGTAAGAGAGAAAGAGGAGGAATAATTTATTGAGTGCAATTTTTATCGGCAAATGGCATGCACGATTGCAATTTATTGAACACACGCAGTAGGAGCTTAACAGTGTATTTTAGAATAAGCAGAGCATAGCCCATTTGTCAAACTAACTTTTATCTGCTATCAGAAATCTAAGACTTAAATTGAATCCTCGTTCAGCTTTACATAATCAGTGCTGCCGCAACTATCCTCCTCATCGCGGTCCATTGTGTTTTCATATAGTAGTATAAAAGTACTTGATGTAGTGTAATGTTGGATGTAACTTGAGCCGTGGCTTGATTAGCAATTCGTAAAGAAAATTAGGCTATCTAAAAACGATAAGAGAACAGAAAATCTATATTTTTTCGCTGGTCGAAAACTTAATCCCATTTTTCTTGACCTATACACAAAACATACAAATAGGCATAAGTCATGCATAAAAAATGTATTCGGAGCGTTTTCAAAATGATTTTATTTTCTATACAATGTTGCTCCGAGCATATTATGCAGTATAGAGGTAATAGCAATGGTATTTATTATCGACACTTCGTTGTACACAAAATTAAAATTATTCCATAAAATTATATTTGAGTTTCAGATGAAATTACAAATTCATTGAATCAACTCGATAAAATTATACCTCCTGCTTGTTCAACTAACACTATATGGCAACAAAAAAAGGTTTATGTTTTTGCTGTAATGTTGAAGGTGATGCGGTAAAATCATTGAACACTGAAAGAAAGCATCTTTACAAAATATAAAATTTGAATATTTATTTGATTATTAAATCCGTATATGTAATCCTAAGCATGAATGAAGGAGTACCCGCTTTGCCTAGTTGGGTCTAAGTGGATTCTTTTTTGGATTGAATTTTTTGTATGGAAGTTTTATTATCAAATGGAGCGGTTGAAAATTGCAAGAATAAAAAATAAGACATATGAGTATGGTAGAGTCAAAAATCTTCTAACTTGTAACAATGCATATATTGTATATAATATATATAATGTTTCAAATATGAAACAAGAAACAACTATGTTTCGGATTTTGCTTCCTTTTTACTATGGGGATGGAATGGAATGCATAGGAGTGATGCAACTTCATAAATATGAAACATGCATAAACTCAAGTATTATTTTGTCGGACGCATCCGTCCGATTTTGAAAAGTTTTCATTTTCAATAATAAAAGAGCGAAACGAATGACGAGCACCACAGCCAGCTCTGCGGGAAGGCGGTTCTCAACGATTATCATTCCAAGACTGCAATTTTAACCAGAATTTCCAAACTCGTCTTCAATGCCATTATGTTTTCCAATCTATCAATCAAAAACTGCATTTAGCTTTTTTTATTGTTTATTACTTTTTTCCCAATATAGCCAGTCAAGAAAACGACAGATCAAAATCAGCCGAGGTACTCATAGATCATCATAAAACAGAAAACCTGTAAGTGGTCCTGTTATATGGATACTTTCGGCTGACGACCACCAAGCTTGATTAGATTTATTTTTATGAGCTATACGTTTAAGAAATTATGACAGGATAGAAATAAACTGGTATAATGGAAACCGATAAAATAATAGTCCAAATTGCTCTATTTATATTCAACCATGGCCGAAAATGCTACTTCGCACGGTTTTGCACATATAGCGTACCATTTTTTGCAACCAACTAACTGGACTGTGAGTTAATAAGGAAACGTTAATTATAAACGAAAACTTGCAGATATTTCACAAAAAACCCATTCATCTTTTGCTAAAATATTTTGCTAAAGGAAATACAACGTCAAGCAGAAAAGTTGAAAAATATGCAAACCATATAATTACGGTGATGTTCACCTTTTCCATCATTCCATTCTTTAATGACCAACTTGTCTGCGTTATTTTTCGCGATAATCATACTACTTAATTTACCAAGTCAATGTAGGTGGCACAGTTGAATATCTCAAGGTTAATGTAATTTTCGCGATGATGGTTGTGTGAGTAGTAGTTAGAAACAAGTCATATAAAAGCCTCAGAGTAAACCTTTAAAAGGTTCTCATGTTCAGGTTTTTATTGTTGAAAAAAAATCTTTCTTTCATTCACAAAGTTTTCTAACAAGAAATTTTCGTTTCGTCTTTCACAGCCTTCTTGTGTGCTCCCTGGGGAGAATATTTTCTTCACTGTTGCAATGTGTCTTTCAAGACGGGCCAAAGACTGATGGAGGTGACTCATCGTAAAACCGGCCAAACTGACAAGCGATACCAACAATAACACCTTTTTCTATTCCTAATTTGGCTACTTTACTCCTTCCTCTGCCGAAAATTACCGCATAAAACTGGTGGGGATGACACCACACTATAAACCATAGCTGGAGACATAATACCTAAACGTTTTAGATTTATGAACGGTCCTCGTCACTCAAACTGGAAATTATACATGGATTGTTTGTAAAAAAATTTGTTTCATATACAATTTAATATGTGCACGTTGAACCTGTTTACCTAAACATTTCACAAATACGATCATCAATATTTTAACAAGAAAACATCAACACACCTTAAAAGCCATTACCTTTTTGACTTGATCATCACTGAATCCATCCACCGGCAAAATATTTCATATCTTTAGACATATTTCCCTCAAAACACAAAACTTTGGCAGAATAGATAGTTTTTTCTCTTTGTAAACACAGGTTATTTTATGATTTCGCGCAATACAATATGTTTTGTTACACTCCCGGTTGTTATTCAAACACTATTCATATTTCAAACAAAATTATTCATGAAATATTTTTTCTCCTATGACGTTTCTCCTCTTGTCATCATAATAATGGCTTGTTTATTTAGACGTTTTAAGTTTTACTCACAAACAGACAAAACTCATAGAGAGATGAACCTCAACAAAGGAGCAAAATCCCACAACAAAAAGTAAAACCAGCTTTTCTCATTTTTTTGTTCACTGCCACAACAAAGATTCGCAAATTTTGCGCAGGTTGTTTTTTTGTTAAATATCCACACGTCCACTATGTAACGGATCTGAAGTTTAGTGGGAATTATAATGAGCGAAAAAGAAGCTAGTTTTGGTGGTATTTCTCCGGTTTCTGTGCTTGTTTCACTACCTTTTTTGCCTAAAACTGCAAAATACAGGAGCTATGGTATGGTCCTGGTACTACCATAGAAGATAGAGATCTGTCGTGTTTTATTCACAATCCTCAGTTTTTTTTCGCACTGTAATCTGAATTAAAGCTTGTATTATTTAAGAAATTCCACACGCTGCTAAGTATACATCCAACAGTTACACAACTCTCCTTTTGCAAACATTACTTATGCATTGTTTCATTACATATTTTTCCACTATTTATTCAAAAGATGATGTTCTCTCTTAAAATCCTCCACACAGTAACACTCACACAATGTCTCAATGTTGGAGCTGTATTCCCTCTCCATTTCACCTTTTTTTTCTCATTCATACATTCACCTTTCTTTTTACGAGCAAAATCTTGTTTTCCAAGTTTTCCTGAGATTTCCAAGAATTTCTATTGAACAATGCTGCTTTTTATGGTAGACTAAAAACCAGAAGCACTCGCTGTCGTTATGAGAATTATCATATTTTTGACTATTTCTTTCTGTTTTATACCGGTACAGCTAATGCTCATATCCTTTTTCATGCTGTGTTTTCCAACTTTTGAACAAAAAACACTGAACCTCACAAAACTGGTTTACTTTCTTTCAGTGAGAATATTTTTCTGACAAAGTCTGGAAAAAAATCCAGTGTTTTTAGCCCAAAGTTATCCCAAACACTTTAGCACTCGTCATGGGTTCCTCTCTCTGTCAACGCTTGCTTGCAACTAAGCTGGAATGTTATCCTCACTACCAGACAAGCTCCACCGGTCTTTTGGTATCCACGCAATGCTTTTTTATCCTCCACACAGTTTTTTTTCGCAGAACATTTTTTTTACTCGGCAAAAAAACTCCATACATTGTATACAGGTTTATGCAGCAGTGTGCTTTGTAAGCGTCAACTCCATACTGGTACGCTATAAAGAAAACATACTGTCTTTCAAGAAAGGCTTTTTTTATATTATCCATTGCAAAAAAGCACCAAGTGAAATTACTAAAACTTTAAGATGTATACGTTTTTAATATAATATAAAAGAAAAAAGAATTTAGGATAGCTCTTTTGTCTTCTTAAGATACAAAGTCACCAGTGTTTTTTGTTAAAATCTTTCAAAAGGCTGCAGAAAATCCTAGAGGTGCACTTTTAAAAAGATTCTACAAGATAAAGAACAGAATACATACATGGATCAACTAAATTTTATTCATGAGCGCGGATCCCATGAACGCAAAAAAAAAACACTNCGCAAAAAAACACTGTGGTTTTTACTTGCTCAGGTGGCATGCACGCACACGCAGTTAAAAAACGGATTTGTTATGCAACAACAGAGTTGTAATACTGTAAAAAATGCAATCCTAGGAGTACACTGGAGATATTTTTTCGGCTGGAATACTCCAGCCGGTCATGTAATGCAGTTCAGACAAGGATTTAAGTTGACTGCAGTGTTAGTGCGATATTCTGAATAAACTCTGGGTGTATTTGTATGAGTTAGTTTTTTTAAAGTAAAATATTTTTGTTTATACTTTTTCATAGTAATTTCCGTATGCGTAATAATAAACAAGAAAATATCATGATGTGCATTATCATAGAAAAAACATTGTGGAATATTTAAAGTGCGTGCTAAACTATATGAAATGACAGTTATTTATCAGTTTTTTTCTCGATGATCACCCTTGTTTAGTAGCTCGAGAAGGGAAAAGATCAGCAGAAAAAAAATCCTATTCCATGTTGTTAGACCCATTGAACAAAAAACCCTCCCCATCACGTCCCCTCTTCTTGCACTTATCTTGAGTTTTTTTTTTTAAAAGCCCTCTTATTTTCTAGTGCGGAAATGGAATCATGGAATTAGAACTGGAAAGACAAAATCAAAATAAAAAAAGGGGGAAGAAGATGAGTCGTTTCTGTGGCAGCGAAGCAATTTTTATCTTAATATTTAATTGGGTAGCATCATATGCGTAATTCTTTGCTTTTTGTTTCCATGTTTTTTTCAAATGACCTGTCAAATGTGTGAACTTGAATGACCTGAGAAATCTGCATTTCGTCTTGCTAGACACAGAGCCAAACAAAAATCAGCTTGCTTCCCACACGTTAGGTTATGGTTCTATCAGGAGCTTTGTTTTTTTTCATATCATCGGTCAACTGTTTGAACTTAGGATGACCTGAATGTTTTTTTTCTTCTTGCTACACACAAAGCCACACCGAAATCAGCCTCCTTCCCCCACGTCAGCTTATCTGTGCTTTCGTTTGAAAGCTTTTTTTTTGGTTTCGATCTAATGGTTAATCGACTTGGTCGGTGGGAGCTGTCCCCGAAATGACTTTTCTACCTTTCTTCTTGCTACTTTAAAGTTTTATTTCGTTTCGATAAGTTGTTTAATTTATTATTTGTTTATAAGTTAAAACAATATTCCAAAACGGGTTAGCAAGCGGATTGGACTTTCGTCGACAGAGTACTTTCCTAAGCCAAAAGCGCACTGGACTTTCGCCGACAGACTACTTTCTTCAGCTCAAAGCGGACTGGATTTTCGCCGACAGACTACTTTCCTTAGCTAAAAGTAGACTGGACTTTCGCCGACAGACTACGTTTCTGTAGCCAACAGTGGACTGGACTTTCGCCGACAGACTACTTTTCTGTAGCCAACAGTGGATTGGACTTTCGCCGACAGACTACTTTTCTTAAGTCTACAGCGTACTGGACTTTCGCCGACAGAACACTTTTCTTTATCCAAAAGCGGACTGGACTTCCGCCGACAGACTACTTTCCTTAGCCAAAAGCGGCCTGGACTTTCGCCGACAGACTACTTTTCTTTTGCCATCAGTGGACTGGAGTTTCGCCGACAGACGCAGACTACGTTGGTTTAACCAACAGCGGACTGGACTTTCGCCGACAGACCACGTAAATGTAATCAACAGTGGACTAGACTGACGCCGACAGACTACGTTAGTTTTGCCAACAGCGGACTGCATTTTTGATGACAGACTACATAACTTTAGCCAGGCAGCGGACTGCATTTTTGCTGACAGACTACTTTACTCTACGCTACAGAATTGACTTTAGCCCAGATTAGAATTGAGTTAAGCCCAGATTGGAATTGAGTTTATCCCTGATTAGAATTGAGTTTAGTCCAGATTAGAGTTGAGTTTAGCCCAGATTAGAATTGAGTTAAGCCTTGATTTGAATTGAGTTTAGCCCAGATTAAAATTGAGTTTAGCCCAGGTTAAAATTGAGTTTAGCCCAGATTAAAATTGAGTTTAGCCCAGATTAAAATTGAGTTTAGCTCAGTTTAAATTTTAGTTTAGCCCAGATTAGATTTTAGTTTATCCCTGATTAGAATTGAGTTTAGCCCAGATTAGAATTGACTTTAGCCCAGATTGGAATTGAGTTTAGCCCAGATTAGAATTGAGTTTAGCCCAGATTAGAATTGACTTTAGCCCAGATTAGAATTGACTTTAGCCCAGATTAGAATTGGGATTAGTCCAGAGTAGAGTTGAGTTTAGCCCAGTTTAGAATTGAGTTTAGGACAGATAAGATTTGCGTTTAGCTCAGAGCTGACTTGATTTAACCCAGAGCCGGCCTCTAATGATTGCGGGTTGTTAGTGTGTGATGTGCGGAAGGTGCCAATTACCGAGCGTTAACTGAAAATTGGTTTATAGGCGTTTTTATAATACTTTAGCCAATAATTAGTGATAATGAATTCTTTTCATTTGAACATAATGCTACAAGAAAGAAAGTCAAAATTCAGAGTGTCAAGTTTAAATTGCCTTTAGGAGCATGCTTTAAATTATAACGTCTATATGACAATGTCTTCCCTTCTGTGACTGCACTTTTTGTTATATTGCTTTCCACTGAAGGAGAGTGGTGCAATTTACAGAGAACGATCCATAATTTAAATTTATTTACCATTAAAAACTGTTAAAATTTTCCCGTTGTGGCCACCATTTTAAACTAGCCCCGTCGTGTGACGGGTACCCGTTCTGGTTTTATCTGAACGCAAAAGCGTAATGGTATTGTTCTATTTTTAGTCAACCGAACAGTAAGGATTACTCCCTGGAGTATTGTTACTCTGATTGACTTCCTATTTGGATATGTATCCTTGAAATAAAGTACTCAAGAAATTGTCATAGCAAAAATCGCTTACATTTTTAAGTATGCTGGAATGAATTATTGACGAAAACTGGTTCAGTGTTTTCTTCTATAAAGACAGGGATTAGAAAACTGTTCCACAATCTCTCTACATCTTTTTTCATACCAATTTCCAAGCTGGACTCAATGATGATGAAAAATAAATGGAACAAACTTAATTTCCTCAAACCGGATACATTTTATATTTCCAACTCCCGAGGAAATTGTGAGTCAGTAAGCTCGTCGGTTTTAACTG
>JAAXOA010002875.1:0-12410 GCA_036561885.1 Salina celebensis
ACGCCGATGTTCACACAGCTGTGTGTGCGTAGAGCTAACATGGTTGCTAGGCCAGGTTGTGGGACCTTCTGATTCTGGATGCGGTGTAGTTTCCTCACAGTCTCAGTCAAAATCTCGGAGGAGACCGGATAACACATTAGAACTGAAGTACATTTTTTCAAAATACAAGAATTTAAATTGTACTGAAAAGCAAAACCCAGTTTATATAAAAAAAAGTATTGTCTTTATAGTTGCGAATTAATATTAACACCAAAATGGTTTACACACGTGGAATGAAATCAGGGGAAAAGTTCTTCCCAGGTCAAGTGTTCTTCGGGACACTAAACCGGTGCACAATTTGCTTGAAAGAGTGTCCAACGACAGAATCGGACAGCGTGGTCCATGAAATACTCTCATTCTGCCGATTTGTTTCACGCTATTTTAATGTGAATTTGTCTAAACCGAACCGAAAACAAACTGAAACTTTTGAACAGACTCACAGTGGAAATTCAGTGTACTTTCAGATGTGTGAACATTGCAGAGTGTTTGGAAACAAGTGCGTTGAGTTCTATAAGGAAATGGAAGTTTTGCAAATGAAACTGCATGCAATGGGACAAGAAATTAGTGACTTAATCATTGCTACTGGACAAGAGAAAATCACTATTTCAAAGACTGATAAGAAGGAGGTCAAGGTTCTGAGAAGGGTACGGAAGGAAATCAAACTTAAATGTAAGTTTTTATGTAAAAGCTGAGAAATAAATATTGATCATTGCATAACGTAAAGGTATTCACATATTTTTTATTTATTTTTTTCGATAGGTAGTATGCAATCTTCAATTAAAAAGACAGTTTCCAATACATTACTCCCTGTTGCCAAAGTTAACCTTGAGAATACAATTCCAAGTATTACAGCTGAAGCCATGCTTGGATGTGCTGTTTCCCTCTGGATAGTGTTTTCCTTGATACTCATTGATGTAGACAGTCTTATCGAGGATTTACTTGAGAAACAACGAATTGAAAATATCTCTGATAAACTCGCATTGGCTTTGAAAGTTATGCGTGAATCAGAGAGTAAAAGCCAGCGGAAGGAAGAACGTAAACGAAAACTGGAAGAATCTGATGCACCAAATCCTCATAAAAAGCTGCGGACTGACGAGTACCCCTCGCCGAAGCCCAAGATGAAGACAATTGCTATGGAAAAATTAGAGGATATTTCTTCCAGGGCAGAGTTAGTAGCAACAGCAACATCGCTGAATATGACAAAGCAAACTACAAAATTGGGTATGTTTAAAAAATATATATTTAAGCAAAAATTTCATCTTTTCATATGCTAATTTAAGCTTTATACTTTTTAAAGCAATCCAGTCATCTTCAATCGACTCCTCGTCCACTGTAAAAGAAGAAACAAAGATTCCAAACGCGGACCACCCGTTCCAGTCTAAAGTTGCCCTAGTCCTTATTCCTAAAACAGTCCTGGAGAAATGTGACTTATGCGATAAAACGTTTTCTTCTCGGGGACTAATCGAAAAACACAGGGTTATCATGCACAACCTCAGCCATTACGTGAAATGTCCTCGCTGCTCCGTTAAGGTTTTGTCTTATCATAATTTAGAATTACATCGTAAAGTTAGCCCCCAATGCCAGATAAGTGAGAAAGAGAAACGCTACGAGAAAATGACAATCGCCCGGCCGCTTTTCCCGTATGATGAGATTATCAAAGGAAATCTGTTCTGCTCTCAGAGCAACTGTTGCGAAGTTTTTGATAGTCAAACAAAGCTCCAGAACCATATCGCCGTCCATGGAGCTTTCAAGTGTGGATTTGGATGTAAAGGAGTATTCAGCAAAGGCCATGAATTAGCTATCCACGAGGTTGGCGCACATGGGACAAACTCAGCCCCCGGAATAGAATGTCCAAGATGCGGTCCTCGGGGTGGATCAGGAAGCAAAATTGAGTTTATCAAGCATTTTATCTCTGAACATTTGCAAATAAGGCAGTATTTAGATCCAGAAATATTGAGAGGTATTTCCACAGAAGAACTTCATGTTTTACAGGCGGCTTACAATCAAAATCAAAAGAAAATGAAACTTAATGGTGCCTGGGCAAGTAAAAGTATTGGGAAATCTTTCTTTACATGTGAATTGTGCAAAATTGTGTTTTTAAAAGAAGACCAATACTCAAATCATAATTTATCTGTACATACATACAAAAACTTCAAAATGTTTGATTAAAATAAATCTCTAGGATTTCTAAACAAAGTTGTCGCATATTTCCCCGACTATTTTTTCATTCTCTTAAGAAACATTTTGTCTTGTCATTAATCTGTGACTGTGGGATACGATAAACCAGCCATATGCATACAACTAAATTGCGAAAGCCCAGCTCATACATACATATCAATTACAAAACATCGTTGCTCTTCAAAGTTCTTTCTGGGACAATTCTTGTTTATCGTGCATATCCATGGATATCATGTGGTGAACTGCGAATACTGCGATTGACCATCGTTATGGTTCAAACACGCGGTTGCATGGAGATAAAACTGTAACATTCTTTCCCCTTTTTTGTGAAACATTTGCGGACATCAACCATTCAATGTTTTTCGGTCCTGGTTTCTTATCGTGCAATCTTCCTTTGCATATCATTCTATGCAGTCAACCCGTGAGGGGTTCTATTCGACTGGTAACGTAGCTCTTAACTCTATTATGCATGTCAGACTGGAATATCTGTTGCGACCATGTCCAAAATGTGTTCAGTCAACATGTTGCCGAGCACATAGCGGATGGCCAACCCTCACATTTGAGATAAAACGCTGATGGATAACAGCTCTAAAATGATGGACCGCGCTTCAGGAGTGGGGGCCGTTCCTAAGAACATTTATATTGGAACAGATAATCGCTGCATGCTTTGTCTAAAGAATTGTAAAATGTACGCCGGAAACGCAGGACGAGGTCATCCTGTTTTGTCGTATTATTTCACGGTACTTTGGCGTGAAATTTTCTGTGCAACATAATACCGAAAATGAGTTGTTATTTGATGGAAACTGGGATAACAGAGCGAATTTTGATATGTGTGAGAAGTGCAGGGCCCTGGGGGCGCAGTGTGTTCAGGCTTACTTGCAACTGGAAGTGCTCCAAACAAAATTGCACCATTTCGGCCAAAGAGTGAGCGAAATAGTCATAAATGCTGATGGAGTTTCTAAAAACACAAGAAAGCAAAAACAAAGCAAAGCCATGGAAAATGTTCGCAACGAGCTGGAAACGAAATGTAATTGGAAATTATTATGAAATATTTTGTTTTGTGGTCCTTCATTCGCTACTTTTCTGTTACAGGTAGTGCCAAATCTTCAGAAAATAAATTCCTGTTTCCATCTGCACGGGTTGTGGTCAAGGATGCAGTCAAAGAGAAACACAAAACCAAAACCCCCACTGATTCCGGTTCCCATGATCGCATCTGCTGCAGTCAAGAAAGGTTTGAGGAATATGATGCATTGCTGGGTTGTGTTGTTTCTCTTTGGATTGTATTTTCATTGGCGCTAATGGATGTTAACAGATTCGCAGAGGAATCCCTTCTAAAAAATAAAAGCCTTAAAAGTTGTATCTCCGGTAAAGCCGGTGCCAAAAGAAGTGCTACAGTGCCACGGTCCTTGTTCAGATACAAACTAAAGTCAAATGGAAAGTGGAAACTTAAAGGGTCAAAAAACAGAAAGAACTCTTTCAAGTTACCAAACGTTCCGAAGACGGAGTCAACAGAAGCAGGTTTGTAAATGGATTATTTTCAAACAAAGAATATATTTAGGTATGTCAGTTTTTAATACTTTTATTCTTTTGATTCAGGATCTCAAACTTCATTGCATCCCTCAAAGACGCCTGGACCAATCCCGTTTCCTTCTCCTGGAAAAAATCCTAATGGAGTTGCATGCGCTATTTGTCACCAGCCATTTTCTGTCCACGGAGTAATTGAAAAATACTGTGTTGTTGACAATCTCAGTCAATGTTTAATATGTCCTCGTTGCTCTGTCATACTTTTATCGCATCAAGACATCAAACCAAGCTTGCCCTCTATGGAAATTGTTTCCAAGCATGATTCGAAGGGCAGTCCATTACAGTCTCCTTTACACGACGCCCCCTCAAAATCTTTCAGTTGTATTTTTGGTTGCAAAGAACAGTTCATAAAAGGTGAAGCACTGGCTTCCCATGAATACTTAAAGCATAGTAAGGGAACTACTCCTGATGGAAAATGTCCCCGGTGTGAGTTAGTTCATAAGTCAAACAATGAATATATCAAACACTTTTTATTTGAGCATTTACAACTAGGACCAAAAATCTATACATAGGCAATAGGCACCATGTATGTACATAATTTATTACTATATATGGGAATAGTCAACAAATTACTAACGTCCATCCATTGGTACTTTCACTTATACTTAACTAGTCGTAGTCACCTAGTTTTAGTTGGTAAAAAGAGCAGAAGTTTTGTCTTGTCTTGTGATTTCTCGCATGTTATGTAATTCTTTGTTTTTTGTTCACTTTCTCAATAAATTGAGTTGTATTTTTTATTATACCACGTTTACAGGTTACTAATTGAATTCCCAGTTTTGTGTCTGATAAATAGCAATGGTTCTGTTCTGTTCATTAAAAAGTCGACCTACATCCACTGAAGTACGGCATTACCTTTTGGACTACAAAATGCAAGCTGTCTCATTTTCCCCCTCATTTTGCATAGCGTCACGGTAACAGTCAACTACACAGAACTGCATCTTTAATTGTTTGTTTTCAAGAAATTACGAAGCGTTCTCAAATTCAAAAGGGTTATCGAGTTTTCCTATAAAGTTCGACCGGAAATGGGTTTGCTGTCCTTCTTTACTCTTAGCATACTTTTCTATTGCATAGCAGAAGCTGATGGAAAGGGTCGCCTGCCTAAAAACGGAACTAAGATGTACGATCCTTCTTGTAAACATCCAAGTACAAATCCAATTTACCCAAGTCCTTACGAAGTTTGGCTACAATGAAACCGAAATCAAAGAGACAGGCTTGTTCCGGAAGAAGAACCGGTTCGGGTCTTACGTCGGATATCCATGCAATCTAAAACTGTACAAAGAATTCAAGACTAAGTTTCTCCTGCCAGGATTATCTTGCCCTTTCATTGGAGATCTTGAAAATTCATTTCAGGACTGGGTTTGGTCCACTTTGCGAGAAACACAACAAGAAATCGCTATCAAAAGTAACAACACTCCTTCAGAAACCTCGCTATTTTTCCAATACATTTGCTTCTCGGATCAGTTTGAAGAGTGCGTGAAAAACTCAGCTTATGTTAGCGGAACCTGTGACGGAATTTGCAAATGTATGAAATCAGTACCCATCCGTGGAGGCTATCCGGAAGGTCTTAATGCCAAACGAAATGCGCCAGTTATTGAAGCCGAAGTTGAAAACGACATCCGATGCAGTGTGAAGGCAAATGGCTTGTGCATACCGAAATGGGCTTCCAATTGTACACAAGGGTCAAAAGGTTATAACGCAACAATGGCAAAGACATATGATATAGAAGACTTTTTCTTTAAATGTGGAAGGACAGCTGCATGTTCTGAGAACACTGGGAAATGCGAATGCGCAGATGGGTGGGACTGTGGGAGGGGCACCAGAGTTCGGAAACATGTGTCTAGGGAGCTGGCCGTATTTTTAGTTTTTCTTATCTTCCTATTTTGGAACTTTATTTGAAAAACTATTTTACAATGGGGTTTCTCATCTTGATGGACTTAGTTTTATCTGTTACTGTATCACAATTTAGTACAAACTGCTCTGTTACTTTGTGTTCACAATTTAGAGGTATACAGAGTGACTCAATAAAGGAAACATCTTTGTATGTAGATCGATTTAGTCACCTTTTTTTACTTAAACAATATCCGAGTTGTAAGATTGAGTGTTGAGCGAGCATGTCCCATCCCATCTACCCATAACTACCAGTCTGAATCTCAAGTCTTTTGTGTCTTCTTTTTCTCAAGAAATTTTGTTTAAGCTACCAAAAACCTACCTACCTAAGCTACCAATGTCCTAAACAAAATGTTTGATGACTGCAAGAAACACTTCCGTTGCATGCAGCCACCACTACACCACCATGCCAGCGATCATGACATCTCAGCTCTTTTAAGATTGTAGAGGTATACATTAGAAAACAAGGTTTGGTTATGATCCTGAATGATTGAACAAACCTAACAATCCCAGTCATATTTGTAATGAAACGCCTAACTTACTTACGGAATGTGGTAGACGAAGCATGGACACCAAAACACGCAGAACCGCTGTTCTTTGCTACCAATCTAAGTTTCCATACACGTTTTGGAGCTATTGACGACAGACCATTACATAGCCATGATGAAGTAGCGAGGAAACTTTATATAAACCGAACCGAAACACCTACCACTTACCCCTTTATATAAAAGACTAACAACGTGGTTACCTTTATCAACCCCAACACTTGACAACAAACGACATTTCCAAACCAAATGGGGTAATTGGAGACAACTTTATTTAAGTTACAGTAGTTAGCACAATTTTGATTCTGAATGTTTTTTGTGACTTAGGATCGGAACCAACGGTGGAACTTAGTTATCCTCGCTCATACGTTCAGGCTTGACCCTATCCATGCATGAACCTCATAAAGGTTCACATCAAATAGAATTGCTAGAATCAACTTCTTCCTAAGTTGTCTTACAGCTCTGTGCATGTTGTGCTTCTTCTGAATCGAGTGGTCTGTCTACTTCTGCTGCATCTTGATATTTTTGATCGGTCGAATGCAGCACATCTAACTAAGAATTTCCTTTCACTCAGACCTCTATCCTCTCTTAGTTACTTGAACCTTTTGCATTCCGTATGAAAAACAAACTCGAGTGTGTGTACCAAAAAATAGGCATTTTCAGTTCTAAATTCAGCTGAGCTCAAACAAATCTCTCAATGCTGTAACTTCACCACCTCCGCGTTACCGTTTTGTCCATGAATTTGTTACTTCTAAATCTTTCCAAAATGGAGTCCTCAACTTACTTCGAGTTAAATACGCAAGGCCTTTGTTTAATTTGCCTGGCCGAAGATAAGCCGACGAACAAAGTGAATTCCTCGTTGAAACTGTTGCTTAGGTACTTGAACATCAATGCCCACAAACTGTGCAACTTTTCGGGATCGTTCCTGGACAAAATGGACTCTCTGGAGGATACCGGTCTGAAAGCTAGTTTATGTCCGGAGTGTTCCCAAGTGATTAAGAAGTTTTCGAAGTTTTACCAGTCTCTGGAGTATATAAGAATGCAGCTGGACACTTGTTTGAAAACAGTTCATTCTAGAATGGAAATGGCGAAGGGAGAGAAAGAGGTGGAGTTTGAGAGGAGAATGAGGTCCCGGAATTTGAGCGACATGTTCAATGCCAGTGTTGTGGATAACCTGAGAAAGGAAACTTTCAAAAAATGTAAGTTCTAATTTGTATTAATTAATGTAAATTAAATCTCTTTGAATTAATTAACTCATTTTTAATTGTTTTTCGTCATTGTTTGATTTCAGGTACCCTTAAGGTTCAAACGCTCACCCCACGTGTGTTACTCCTCTCCAGGGATCAGAAGAAGCTAATGGAACTATCTGGAAAACGGATACCTGGACCGAAGTCGAAAACCAGGAAGCCATCGCCTCTCCTGGAAAACATGCTGAATCAACCAATCAATAATCCAATCCCTTTATCCGCTCTTCTTGGACCTGCACCTCCTCCACCTCCACTACCCAAGAACTTGAACAATGGAGTTGTCATGGATGTTGAAGTTGCAGAAGACATTGTTGTGAAAGTGGAGCCTATTCCGATTCCTCTCTCCGAACTTGATCTTGGAACGGGAATTGACTTGGAGAATCAGATTGTCGATGCTTGTCAGATTGTCGATCATGAACTTGACGTTAACAACGATCCTGAGAAGAAATTCCACTGCACCTACTGTCCCAAATCGTTCGCAGCCGAGTCCAGCCTCCATGGCCATCTTCATATTCATAAGAATCGGGTTATTACGAAGAAAACTTGCAAGAAAAATAAGAAAATTGTTTTGAACAAAGTGGTTCCAGCAGACTCAGCCGAGTCCAGCCTCCATGGCCATCTTCATATTCATAAGAATCGGGTTATTACGAAGAAAACTTGCAAGAAAAATAAGAAAATTGTTTTGAACAAAGTGGTTCCAGCAGCAGCAGTCGGCATCCAGAAGAAGAGAGTCAAGTGTACTCTCTGCAAGAAGATTTTTACGAGCCAAATGCGGTTGCGGAATCATATGAAAGATTATCATGGAAAGGACATGGCGCTTCCAGCCGGGAAAAAGTATGACTGTGAAGTATGTGGGAGACAATTCATGCAAAACTCTATTTACAGGACTCACATGATGTCAAAGCATACTAGATATGCATACGCTAAATATTTACCGGAGGAAATCAGTGCGGCGCAGTTGGACGGAGCTGTGAGGACTTTAATGAAAGATCATAGACCAATCAGCGACCCGGCAGTTAAAAAGAGTCTCATGTTTNATGTTTTTCCACATCCAAGCCATTACAGGTTACATTTGCTACGAAGTCATGACCGAGAAGTGGTTACAGCTGTGGAAAGTTTTGAGGGAAATGGAGACGAGGAGTATGGTGAATATGAGCCGGAAATGCCAACACTTCCGAGTGACATACTGGAAGACGCAGAGGGAAGGATGGGGGAGAGGGAAGAAGAAGAGGAGATTGAGCCGCAGCCGATACTTTTAAGAGATGTTTACTCTTTAAATTGTGGGGCAGTTGGAGGCGAAGAGGAGGAAAGTATGGAGGTACCTGATAAGAATGAGACTGATCCATTAATGGAAGATTAAACATTTTAAGTACGCATACGGATTGAATCTTTTGTTGACTAAAATAAAACAAGAAACAAAACAAAAGAACATGTAGCGTTTTTTCATACATATGTCATTAATCGTTCGCTACTTTTATAGTGATTCAATACATTCCAATATGAAAGCATCTTCTCCAGCCATTCACAGTTCTTCTTTTAATTGTACATGGGGGCTTCATGAGAATTTAGCTTCACTAGACTGTAGTTGTCGTCTGGATACCATTTTAGGTTAATAATTATCACCATGACGATCAGTACCCGTATTACCATCATCCAGAGTGGTTCCTGAGAAGGTACCGTTTTCCAAGATCTTTTCCTTGATACCGTTTGAAGTTTGAATGGCATATCTTGCTTGTCGAATGTTGTTTAGGAGGCATATGAATTAACGAATTTAGAGGCTAAAAATAGAAAATAGGGGGGCCATGTCTGTTTTAGTTGAAATATTTTTATCATTCATTTTCATGCGCATTATCTTACTTTCAGGAATACATTAGTAAGTATTTTTGGAATTATTCGGGTGGGGGAAAAAATTTCCCCCGAGGTTGAGTCAACGTTGGCAGATACTTTTAATAATAACTGCTCCAATTCGTTAACATCTGCGATACCGACAGACTGGCGCACCTGATGATGGAGTGAGCTTGATTTTATACTTCTTGGATTTGTGCCATTTTTCCGTTCTTAGCTTTTAACTTTGATTGCAATTTACACGTGCAATTTTATTTAATACAACTTAATTTTTTGTTTTTATTAAAGCCCATGTCAACTTCTATAGCTTTTTGCATGTAAATTTCTTGATTTCTTCAATAAATCGAACAAATTGATTAAAAACAAGGAATCTATTGGGACTGGAAACCAGTTAAAAAAAATCAATCATGTTTGTATAGAGAATGAAGCAACGATGATTTTTTTTTCGTTTTTATCAATGTTTTGCCATTTTTCTCTTCAATTTTATGAGCATTGCAGGAGGCAAATCAAAGAGGCGTTTAGGTTTCAAAAATGGCTTAATCCTAGATTATCCAAAACGAAATTTTTATTTTTCAAATCCTTGCAAATACAATATTTGTTTGTTGTTACATTTGTTCATGCATCTCTTCGAATATACTTTTTTTTTGTAACTCATTCATGAAACTCGTGACCTGTACCTAAGTAGACCTGCCCCTTTGCTTCTAGGTTTAGGTACATTTTGAAAACTAACTTTTTAAAAAATCAGTAGGTTCATAGTTAATTAAAGTACCAATACGTCGAACTGTGTTGAATGTTGTGTGCGATTTCAATGTACGGCCCCATAAGTGGATCATCTGTGTCAGTGTCAATCCTCTGTCCTTTGGGTGCACTATGCATGCACTTCAAAAGGACTTTATCTAAAACTCGAGTTTAGGAGACTGAGGCTCGAGCCATTTTTATGTATGCAGGATAGAAGTAAACAAACCGGGGCTGTTCTCCTCTATGTTTAATCATTCATCAGCATGCCAAGCTCGTTTAACGCATTGGAGTGAGCGTGGCGCGGTAATTAAGTTACCAGTTAATAAATCAGTCAAGATGGCCAATAATTTTCAAATAGATACAAAAGGCACTTGTTTCATGTGCTTGGAATACAAAGGCGAGGGCGAAGTTTCCTGCTTAATTCCCTACTCAATTAAAAGACTATCGGAGTATTTAAACTTAGATTTTCAAAATGTTTACAATCTGTCGATTCCAAATGCTTCGACGTTATGTTCGGGAGTTGAAGTTGTGGTGTCAGTTTGCGGGAAATGTTTCCAGGAGGCAACTAAATTTGTTAAACTTCACATGGACATGGAGTCAATTAGGAAACAACTGAGTTCTTGTGTGGGAAAGATTGCAAAGGTGATTAAAAACGCGGACAAGGAACCGAATCTAGTGAGGGCTTTGTTGGACAGGATTTCTGGAAGTGGATATCCCTTGGACTTGATTCAAGCGAGTATCGTGACTAATCTGAGGAATGAAACAATTAAAAAATGTAAGTAAAGTTGTTTCTTAATTTAATATGAAGTCTTAACAAACCATAATGCTAATAATAACAAAACTATCGACCGAGAAAATATTAAAAATTAATATCCCTACTTTAATATATTTTTCAGGTGATTCATTAAAAAATGAAGCCAAGCAACAAGCCGCACTAGTTCAACCGGATGCCGTTTCTGTATGGAATCCTCCTGCTATTTCGCCAACTGTCGATACCGCCAGTGTTACAAGTACAACAACCATAGCCACCGGTTCCCGAACAAATGTCCCTCCCCCAGAGGTGATCGACCTGGATTCAGACGAGTCGTCAAATGAAACTGAACAATCCCTTGTTATCAAATCAGTTTGTGGAGCTAGTCAGCCACCGCCGCCTCCAACGTCACAAATGATTTCAGTGTCAGTTCTTACTCCAGGATTATCCACTTCTGGGTTCCTAGTTCAACCGACGCACACTTTGAATGTCTGTCCAAATAAATATGTCGGTGTAAATATGAACAGTGAAGAGCCTTCGCCACAACCGAATTCAAAATGGACCTGCTCCTACTGTTCCTACACTATACCAAGAAAAAGGGCCCGGATTAAGGATCACATGATAAGCAGCCATCGCGCCGTTCTTTTCGCTACATTCCGAGACCCCAAAACTGACGACGAGTCGTTCAAAAACATAGTTGAAGTGGCTATTGGAAAGTGTTACAATTACAATGCTGCCAAACCCGTAAGGAACTACACTTGCCGACTGTGTTCATATCTAGACAGCACTAACCTCGTCAAAGCTATAAAACACGTCGTAACATTCCACTTTGGAAATGTCGGAGAGAATTTAAAGGAACTGCAACGGGGAGTTGGAAATGTTCAAAATAGCAGTAGTACAAACGTTGTCTCCACTCTGTTAAGTACTTTCCCGTGTCCTAGGTGCCAAACCGTGTTTTTCAATCAACCTACACTAGTGGAGCATATGAAACAATGTAATAATCAATGCGTTAGTCTTGCAATTCAACAACCTAACCTGACACCTCCAACCACACCAAGTAATCCACCAATTCCTACCCCTCCACCAACATTACCCGTGCAACCTTCGCCACAATCAAATTCTCAAGTCAATTATTCCTATGTTGTCAAGTGGAAGTGTGGAATTTGTGGAGTCACATATGAGAACAAAGATGACCTGAAAGAACATAAATTCACCGCCCATGACGCCCATTTAAACTCAGAAGCAACTACTTTCAATTGTCCCCACTGCACCCGAAAATTCAAGTTCCTCAACAGCCAACGTCTTCACACATTAACCGCCCACAAGTTCCAAGTTTTCTCAAAATATGTCTCAGATGGAACCATGACTCCTGCTGAAATCGATCGAAGACTTGACCTTGTTTTGGAATCCTGTAAAATATCCAACGGTAACATCCATACTTGTAACATTTGCAACAAAGAATTTGCAGGGGCTGTGGCATCCATTCTTTCAAATCACATTTTGACTACGCATTTCCAAACCGTGGTACGAAAGCTTCAGTACCCAGAAGCCGAGGGAATTCTGGGTATTCCAAGCTGGACCACGCCCAGCGAGACA
>JAAXOA010002876.1:0-12407 GCA_036561885.1 Salina celebensis
AAAAAAAAACTGTTGTGCTTCTTTTTAAATACATTCTTAAAATCGCTTAAATTTTATAGTTACAACTTGAATCCCAAATATATAAAGCTTGAAGCAATGCTTTCAGAATATGTAGTGTAGAGTCGACTCACATAAACCCACTCAAACCATCAATTTCATCATTTTAAGTACCCAATAACCATTTCACGTTCTCCGTCCCCGGGAGTCATTCAAGAGAGCAAAAAAAAATTGTTGGTCCTTCATCGATTTCCGCATGCAACCTATCCACCGGAGAGAGCAAAAAAAACTCAATCATTTTGTTGGCGAAGCAGTAAGCTAAAGCGTTACAATTTTCTTTTTTTCCTCTGGACAAAGTGACATTCGACATTTTACATGGCACAATAAGCGTTTTCAATGTATCTTCCTCTTCATTTCTTTAAAAGGTTTCAGTAACAAGTTGCTAGTCTGCTTTGTGAAGCTGGAGGACGGGAAAAGAGAAAATAAAAAATAGGAAGAGCAACGCGTTGTTGTTGCTTCTCCTGAGTAGGGAAACCCCTTTTGGGCATTCAAGAATTAAATCGATTGGGAATACCTGGGAAAAAGAGAAGCAACACACATACAATGTATAACAAGTCTTATTTCGTCTGTTAAAAATTGTTCCATCACTTTTTTTTCTCTTCTATGTAAACGCTTACTGGAGCGAAAAAAAAGTTGAAAAGGGAAGCATTTTCTTTTGTCGTCTTGAATCGGAAATAAAAAAGATTCGTCCTGTTTTAGATTTTTTCATTTGATTACTTTCGCCAATATACTTTGTCCCTTGTATGTACAACTTGAGATACATTTTGTTATTCGATTGACAGCTTGCCTAGAAGAAATAAGAAACTGAGACACACATTTTTTTATCTGGGTGATTTCAAGGAGAAAACGTGCAGTGATATGATTGGGTGTCTATTTCAAAATCATATTGTGGCAAGAATATAGTCTACCATCTAGTAGCAAGACCTTTTTAGATTCCTTTCTTCTATTGATACCACACAGTAGCAAGATGGAAGTTCATTTTTACTAGCAGGAGCATCAACCTCGTCTAAGTGCTCGATTTGAATAGTAATGGTTGAAGAGAGAAAATGAGAAATACTAATATTACAGTCATAGTCATGGCAATCACATGCATGCAAAACTCAATCTGGTAAATTTTGTTGGCAAAATGGGAACACTATTAGTTTATAGTCAAAAGAGGAAGAAGAAGGCACACGCATACTATTTAGTTTAATTCTTGAACTCTCACGCTATTTAATCCGGTTTTCTTTGTGAATTAAACGAGATTAGATGCGTTTTCTCTGCATGAGTTAACACGTAAAAGAAAGATTTTGTCTCAGGGCACAGGATATTTTATTTCTCGTGAGAAATCGACTACCAGTCTCGAGAAGACTGTGTACTTAGCTAGACTTTTGAAGTAGTATTCAACCGAGTGAAAGTAAACGTACTCACCAGAACATGAAATTCATGGTTTTTTAGGAAAAAAAATTCGCATACGCAGTTGAGATGGAAACACGATCGTGGGTTGAACATCATTTGGGAAAACGTGATATGAATATTGTTACACGTCAAAGGCGTACTATGTGGATGGGATGTAAACTAGGCGGAAGATAAGATGTTTCTTTGGGTCCAATAATATCCTTGGCAGTTTCCTAATACTAAACTCATTGTTAACACACGACGGAAAACATAGGACGCTTTTCGGCCTTTGAGGCTTCCACAAAATATTCCCAGAAGAAGCAACAAACGTTATACGGGTTTTGCGACAACTTCATTTTCATCATGTAGTGGTTGAAAGAAAATTGCATACTGTTTTTGAAGATTTCATGGCTGGTAGTTTCTCTATAGGAACTAAGCTGGATGAATACTTCCCAATATGGTTAAGGTGATTACGCGTCTATTTGGTAGCGATTGTAGTAAACTGTCTACGTATTAAGTGGAAATGATCCCTCAAATTATTACCCAATCTATAATGTAACAAATATGACAGAGAGCTTAAATGTTATTAAGGTGGATTTACGAAGAAAATATGAACAGCCCTAACATTTGGTAGCGATTGTAGTAAACTGTCTACGTATTAAGTGGAAATGATCCCTCAAATTATTACCCAATCTATAATGTAACAAATATGACAGAGAGCTTAAATGTTATTTGGGTGGATTTACGAAGAAAATATGAACAGCCCTAAGGGAAAATCTGCTAGTAGTATATTTAAGTTTGAACATGAGGTTTTCTGAGGAAAAAAGCACGTTGATGAATAGGGGGTTTCTGATGATGGGTTTTATAAACCAAATGACATGTCTGAAAACTTATTGCTACTAGTAAGCCGATTTATGGAAAAAACTAGGTTGTTGTAATTCATGAACCCAAACTTCTTTACTAAAAAGTATGAACATCTCTATAAAAGTATGTTGTTAGTTGTTATCCAGTCGATGTTGATAGGAGGATGTTAGATCTCACAGGAAAAAATAATTTTTTTCTTCATGTATTTTTGACTCTTAACCCAAATACAAAGTTTACTAGAACCGGTGGGATAACATTTTTCTCCGGAAAGGAATACATTTATTTTCCCCAACGTTGATAAGTGAAAGCAAACCAAATTTGTTATTTCCATCCATGATGCTAGTAGCAAAGATTGACTTTTAGGAATGTATCGGAGAGAACAATCAAGATGTACATAAAAATAAAAGCTTTTCAAAGCTATAAGGACGAAGCTGAAAGCTTTCAAGAAAGTAAAAACCTTAAATTCAAAGCTGTCGAATGATACCCCACACGTCAAGTCTAAAGCTAAAAGAAAAGGTATGATCTTTGACCACGCCTCCCAGTTGCGGCGAAAATGCAAAACAACGTCATTTGACTGCTCTTGATAAGGGCTTTCGAATGATACCTCATATGACATATCAAATGCAAAATATAAAAGTTGACCCCTGGCCCCACCCCTTGTCGTCAACCGATTTGGCTCAAAATCAATAGGGATCTTTCTTAGTGTCCAAAGTATCCCTCTGCCAACTTTGGTCCAAATCTGCCAAAAGGTACGCCCTGTAGATCCAGACAGACAGAGAGACAAACTCATCGATGTCATTACATGCCGAACAAAGTTTGGCTTCGTAATAGGAGGAAGGTAAACTACAAATATTTCTTATGAAAGATGGTACAGTAAACGTTGTGGTTTCTCTTGTGGTTGTGTACACAGAAGGGATTTATTAGTTCGTAAGAGGATTTATATTTTATTTATATGACAATTTGGGTTACAGGAGAAAGTCAGAAACTTAATCATATTCCATGTGCAACTGTACGTTTTTCATATCCTGTTCCCAAAGAAACTAGAAAAAACTCAATTTTTCTAATTATGTGACAGAGATGGGCATTGGGTATTATGTGACATAATTAGTACAGTACAAGTGTGTATGTATCTATTTTATTTGCTCCTCGTAAAAAAATGTTAGAAAATTGGGACGAGAGAGAAAATTTGCAATCAAGTAAGACTGGCAAATGAAGAAGAGATTTTGTTGTTTTAAAAAATACTTTCCTCTCAGTATGCATTTAAATATACAAAGCATTATTTACTGATAAAAGCGTCAACATGATAAAACCTTTGTACATGTTTTTCATGCGATTACTTTACTGGGCTGTTCCAGTGTTGCATGTTCAGTGGACCTGCCACTAGTGTAAAATTTGCATGGAGTTTATCCAAGCATTAGCATAGTACACAGCTAGAATGATGCTGTGTAGCTTTTTGATGTTAAATGATGATCTCACGATGATAATAATTTTGTATTATGTAGATAGGTTGTTTTCTCAAATAACAGTGGCGCGCCACCATAAGCAAAAGTGTTCTGCTAGTGAATTATGCATAAATGAAGACAAAACGCGACAGTTTACTAGCAATAATGTGTTACTTGCCGTCACATTAACGGACTCTCTCCACAACTCAACTGATATTCTTGTTTCTTGTTTATTTCACTTTCTCTCTACAGATCTCGTAAGACACACCCTGGTTCCGTTATCTATGTTGGAGACAATCCTACTGACTCAACGAAGGTAACCAGTCTATATAAAATTGTTCAAAGAGAATATTAATATTCTTTAATATAAAAAACATTAAATGTTGCATTAGAAACTGCAAATACACACACGACAAGATACATCATTTTTCGCAACATGATGGTTATACGACAAGAAATAGAAATATATACATATGTTGTTTGATATGCATGTTTGCAGAAATGAATATAACTATTGCTCCTAGTATTTGCAACATTTATTTGTATTGCTCAACTTGTTGATATTAACAATAACGAGAAGAGAAAGTTGGAAGCATTGTTTTCTCTCGTTGAATTATAAGCGTACCGAGAAAGTATCTCAAACGCGTCTATATTTTCTCCAAAAAGCTTTATTTCGTAAGTTAAAAAGCGCTGCCAACAAAGTACGCTGATCGGCCGAGAAAACGAGGGAAAAAATGTCGAAAGTGGTGAATTTTTTTCATACCACATTAACAGCGAAAGGCGAGATTAATGTAATGGCCAGAATGTTGTGCTTAAAATACCCTTCACATCATGCTGATCGTGAAATCTGATAAACACGAACGGAAATTAAGTGATCAAGTCGTGTACACAATCCCTTTTGTTTCCCACAACCATCCTAGCGTTTGCCAGCTAGGAAAACCCCGATAACCGTGAAAGTTTAGGTATGTACGTTCTTATAAGCGTGTTTGGAATAGCCGTAATATTAATCAAGATGCTATTGTTACGCGTGAAAATTCAACTCATGACCTTGCACAGCATAAAAGACAGATAACAAAGAAGATCAGGCGAAGAAAAAACGTATTTGGATGGAGAAATTTTGATGAGCACATAGCCATACATTTCCATTTTACCGTGACCAAGAACCGAAAAGGTTACTAGTAGACAAAAAACTCAGCCTTGGACGTCTTCTCGTTTTACGCTCTTCCAACTAATTCGCTAACACAGCAATTTCATGAAGAAAAAACACCGATGGGTATTATCTTGAAATTTATGCGGAGTATGTGAGATTTTTTTTTTCTCTTGTTGTTTCAGCTCCTGATAGGTTTCGATTCTGGTCAATTAGTCGTTTGGGACTTGAGGATGAGAGCGGCTGAGTCTCGCTATCAAGCCTCAGAGCCACTCCGTTCCGTCTCCTGGCATTCTGATGGGAAGCAATTCATGTGTAGCCATTCCGACGGATCTCTCACTACGTGGAACACAAGGGTACCCAACAAACCTGTCGGGCATACCTATCCACATGGTACAAAAACTCTGTTTAATTAACACACAAAATACAGATAAACTTCCTCTTAAATCTAAACTAACGGTTTTTTCAAAATTATTCAGAGGCTCATTAAAATTATTCCTTTCCCTATCTGTTTCCCAACGGACTTTTATATCTGCTATCTTTAACTAACCATAAAACCCTATTGTTTAGCTGAAAATCAATAGCTTCATGTTTTTCCCATCACCCTTTACCACAAAGCCTAACAGTATAAACACCGTAGCTGAAATAACAACAACACTCTTAGCCCATTATGTTCTCTGTAAATGGAGAAATATTTTGGAAGACCAAATACATCCGAACCACTTTTCCTCTCCATTTCAAACTTTCACCCACTGTTGCTGCTGGTGTTTTCAGCCTGACGCAAAACAACCGCGGCTCATCAAAAAACTCTACGGTTTTGATAGGACTAGTTCTTTTTTTTTTAAATCTCTCTAGAATTNTGATAGGACTAGTTCTCTTTTTTAAATCTCTCTAGAATTTTAACCCATATGGGTTTTTCACATAAGAGACAGAGTGCTCGGCACTATGATAATAACCATTCAACCTTTATTTTACAGAAAAACTCAAGCCCCACTAGTAGTAACCTAAAATTTTCTCTTGCTTTTACCCTATTATTCTAAGTAGTGTGATGGCTACCATCAACAGTGATGATGATGATGCTTTCTAACAGACATACTCATCAAGAGCGACACCAGAAACCAAATATCCCATTCCTCTTCAACACTAACGATTTTCCATGCACTCCTTTCTACAATAAACGCAGCCTCGAGCGTATCAACGTAGGAACTAGTCGAAAAAAGAATCTACGTCAGATAGGAACACAACCAAAACTCGTGGTACCTCCGGGTCATTTTGAAAATGTTCAAAAGTCCACTACCACCACGAAAACCTCGAAAAGTTGGCCACGAGATAATAAAGTTGCTCGAAATTATGTTTATATGCTGGTCAATAAAGTACAATAGAAAACACATTTTCTCCTAGATGTATCCAAAATACTAAATGTAAATGTTGACCATTTTCCATATCCATTTTGTCTCCAAATAACTACTCCAATAAAACAGGCTCGCCTACGCCTGAAAATGATAGAGAAAATAAGCTGTACAGACGTCAGCTAAGGTTTCATGGGAATTCCATTTTCCCCAAAACCAATACCACACTAATATTCTTTAGTTTTGACTGATTTTACGAAATATATCCGCGTGGCAAAGGAGAGGAAAAAACTCTACCTCGTCTATTCCGTTTTGTATTTTAATTTTTTTGATGTTTTATATTTCTCTTTTCTCTTTTTTATGTACAGCTCGTAGTACTAAAGACGGAAAACCAGAACCATGCAAATCCATCCAGAAAGTGGAGTGGAAATCATCGAGAACCGGGTAACGAAAAAAAACTTCTTCAAATATCCTACTATATTTCCCATGAAATGCATACTCCTTTTTCGGTATGCAAATGACGTATAAAACCAGATAGAGTTACAAATCGGTGTACTCTTTTTTCTCCTCCTTTGAAACTACACGTCCAAAAACATTATCCAAAAGAGAATAAACTTTCTATTTTTCTTCTTGTTCTCTCTTGTGCGCCAGTAGGTATTGCTTTTGTATGTAAACTCATTTTTTTCGAGGTTTTTTCTTCTATCTGTTTTAAGGTCTTTTATCTAACTGTAAAAAGATCGATAGTTATTCTAATACGTATATGTCGAGTAATAAGCCCCTTATACTGCATACTCCAAAACCGTTTCTCCTTTAACTGCTCACTGCTGCAGTGTGGTAAGAAAGAGAAAGGCTAATAAAAAGGCGTGTGAGTACATGTTTTTAAGGAAAAGTGTGGAGCGAAAGGAGTAAAGTCAAAGTCAGTGAGTTTAGTTTGTCGGTTGTGGGCTTTTTTGTTTAGATTTTTTACCAACTTTAAAAGGATTTTTAGGTATGAAAATGTTGGCACACAGCCAAGACACACGTTCAACGTTCAACCTGCAGCAAGGAGAAAAGAGAAAGTTTAGAAAAAGGAGAAAGTTCCAGGAATGGATAATGACTACCTAATACACAAGATTTTGATGAAAGAACAAAAAATACAAGGATTTTGACATGCTCGAGTGATGAATAACATGATCTGCTGATTTCATTTTGATGAGTTTTTTGTTTGTGTATGTGAACAGGGAAAATTTTGTGATATTTTCTGGTGGACTGACGGCGGACCGGGCCGGGAAGACTCCATCCCTGACTGTGATTCACGGAAAGACCACTACCGTGCTTGAGATGGAACATAATGTCCTCGACTTTATTCCGGTTTGTGAAAGTCAATGGGATTCAGGTTAGTGCAACAGCAAGAAGTTCTATGCCTATTATTTCACGAAATTGTTTAGAATGCACTCATGTAAATGATTGCGAAAAAATGTGCAAAGAAATATGAAATGGTATGATAAAAACGAAAATGGATCTGTTTGTCGTCATCTGCAGAAGTACAAGACCCGTACGCGATCGTAGTTTTACTTCAACAAGACTTGGTGGTAATCGACCTGCTTACTCCAGGATACCCTTGCTTCGAAAACCCGTACCCTATGGACGTTCACGAGTCACCAGTGACATGCTGTACGTACATTGCAGACTGTCCTGGTGACTTGATTGCTGCGCTATACACGGTTGGCTCTAAAGCAGTCAAGAAAACAGGGTTCAGTGATAAAGACTGGCCCATCGACGGTGGTCAGTGGGGGTCAACCTGTTGTTCTTACGCTGAGATTATTATCACGGGGTATATAAACAAATAAAAAACTTTAGCATTAGTTTTTGGCATGTAACGACCTTTATCACGTTTAATGGCTTGTGTGTTTTAACCGATTTTCAGTCACGCGGACGGAAGCGTGAAATTTTGGGATGCGTCCTCAACAAGTCTCCAAGTGCTGTACAAACTGAAAACGTCAAAACCATTTGACAGGCCAAAGAACCGTCGTTCCACAGAGTCGTCAGCGTGCGACGACGACCCCTTCGCAGTTCAGTACCTGGGCTTGTGTCCCGAGTCGAGATTACTAGCAGTCGCAGGAGCCTCATGCCAAGTTTTAGTGTTTAAATTTCGCAAACAAGAAATGGTTTCGGAAACGTCTGTTCTGGAGATTCCAATTATCTGGGAAGTGGAAGACGTTTGTGATTACTTCACAGGTAGCTCTGGGTTCGATTTCGCTAAGACAGGAGACAGCAGTTCCAAGCTGGAGTACTTTGTTCCAATTCGAGTCAAAACAGGGCCACAAAAGAAGCCTCCTGGTTACCAGGCTGAGATTGTTTGCTTAACTCCTTGGGTTAATACTTAACTCCTTGGGTTAATGGCGAACCTCCGGGTGGAATCACCTCCCTTGCCATCAACTCATCTTATGGACTGTATGACAATCATAATATTTGCACAAGTTCTCATACAGATAGCACAGCTCACGTAGAGAAAGGACGCTTTCCCTCTATTATCTTTTCTACTTAACAACTTTCTCTTTTGTGTCCCATGTAGGTTATCATACGGGAACGAGTCAGGACTCGTGATCGTAGATATAGTTCAGAGAACATGTTTACTCAACATGGGAACACCAGACTTGTATGGAACAGCAGACCCATATCAACGAGCTCCCAAGTCACCCAAGCGGCCGGACATTTACGAGGAGCGCTCACCGACTGATCAGGTTCGATTTTTACTACTCACACGCGTTCGTCATAAAACAGTATTTCCATTTGTACCTTCAGTTCAGTTTAGTTCCTTTTTCTCGATTAGTTTTACCAGCATTTTCGTTTCCACGTTTTTTATCCCAAGGGTAGCCACAAGTTTTTCCCCAATAATTTTATCCCATATATAATGACAAATGTTTAAAAAGATTAACTAATAAATTGTATAAAAACCCCCGGCAATTGGCTCCACACTCTTGTGCTTTTTAAATTCACACAACGACTTTGTCGAGCAAGTCGTCAAATTTGAGATACCCATAAAGAGTGTGTTTACGAGTATGTAGAGTAGACCATTTTCGTAGACTATGTTCGAAAACTGTTTCGCGAACTAACTGACGCCACAACAGCAGCTAAAGATAGTACCGTTATATACAGTTTGAATTACCCAAATCCCACTATTTCCCGAATGCAATGATGAGAAATGTAGAAGAGATTCTGCCCTTGTGTTTTAAATTTGCGTGATACCTCTATGCGTGCCGTAACACGACGATTGTACAGGTTTCAGACTTAGTTAGCAACCAGAGCGAGGACTGTATCGAGACGCCACACAATACTCCGAAAAGTCCATTCCATATTCAAGACCTAGGCGATGAAGAAGAGGACACGCAAAGTTGTAAGAGAAGTATATCTGGGAGTATGGGTAAGCTCTCTGGAGAAAGCTGCCAGGTTGTTGCCAGCACCCAAGATTTGAGCCAACCAGACGCGCCTAAGTGTAGAAGCACAACTCCTGAGGCTGAGTCTCAACCTCTTAAAGCCGCTCGTCCAAGAACCCACACTTGGAGTCAAGTGAAGGTGTTGATCAAACAAATGCGAGACAAAAAGAAGAGTGAACTAGCTTCCGCTCCTAGTGAAAAGAAAATCAGACAAACACTGAGCTATCCAGCAAGCCCTGGCGGCTCATCAGTTCCGGGACCTGAGCAACCTTCATCCGCACAATCCCTTTGTTCTAGTCTGAACGCTTCTTTGCCAGACACAGATACTCAGCAAGACTCCCTGTCCCTTGCACATTCCACGACACCCATCGACCAACCCAGTTCCCCTTGTTTTTCCGACCACAACTCGAGATCCTCCAGTGCTTCCTCAAGCCCTCCACTAAGTCGGCCTACAAATCTTCCATTAAACTTGGACGGAGCGAGTGGTAGTCAAGCACAAGCTTCTAATCCCCCCGTTCGCCCCCCACGATCAAAGTCTTCTTCCTCAAAAAAGAAATCTTCCTCTTTACTCACCACATTCAATAAAGACAAGAAAGCCAAGTGTGTGGACCTCAGATCATCCACAGTCGCTTCCGGAAGAACTTTCACCAATATGATGAAAAAATTCCGTAAGAACCCCTGTTTCAATGTTATTCCTACGTTATAGTAGGTCTTAACACACTATCACGCTTACAGTTCTATCTGCGTGGCCTGCGTGTCTCTCTATATCTGTATCTCTTTCTATCTGTAAACAAAAATCTCTATCAAACGCTGTTGTGCTACTCTCAAAAATCAATCTAATTACCATACATTACAAGAAAATATTATATACCGCTGTATTGATTATTTTTATAGAAAAAATACTCATGGCCGCGACACTAATATACCTATTATGATATAATATGTTTGTATCAAGCTGTGATATGATTTTTTAGAGACAACAACTTAACCAAAAAATCAAGTATAGAAATAGATCAGTCAAAAACAATAATATAATCTTTTGTGCGATAATTAATACAACAAACTGTTTTGTGTAGTTGTTTTTTTGAGTACACTAGGTGCTGTGCCGGTAGATTTATAATGGTTGGGGTAAAACAAACAAAACTATATTTTTTAACTTGTTACTTTTTTCATAGTGGAGCCAATGCCGTAATTTAACAATAACACACTATAATTCAAACACTAAAACCAAAATAATTTTTAATGGTCAAAAAACGAGTTTTTATTTTTGTTGTTTTTTGCCGAATGATTAACGTATCCATTTCTTTCCAAAGGAAAATAATACGTTTTTGGTTCAGTTTTTCATATAATGAACCGTTTTATACAATCAACGTCTTTTTTTATTGTTTAGATTTGTTGTGGGATGTAAATTAACTCTAATCTGTTTGTGTTCGTAAACTCCACGTTATGTTTTTGTGTTCGTGATTATCTTGCTGTATATAAAACGATGCTGCGTGAGTTTTTTCTTGATTTCATTTTCCGTTTCTCTTTCCCACTACCCTTTGACTTTTAATTAAACTTTTCGTTTCTTTATGTGACTCAAAAAAAAGAAAACAAAAATTAACGTTAGTAATCTGGGAAAAACAAAACAATGTGGTTATGATATGAAAACTTAGATGGATGGAGTTTGCTTATCCCCTACAAGTGGTGCGAGACAGTCGATGTCTGGGGCAAGTGTCATTGGGGGTGGTAGTGACAAATCGCCAAGGAAAAGTGCGACTGGTGGCGCAGCAGCAGCTGCAGCTAGTAGTGCGGAAACAGTGAGACGAAGCAAGTCTCAAGGTAGTCGAAGGGGGGAGAGAACTTTGTCCAAATGTTACAGCATGGCAATTGGGGCAGGGCAGGGGAGCCCAGAACAACTCAGCTCACCTCCTTTCCATTCCTCATCCACAAGTAACATACCATCTTCTCCATTATTCTCCTCGATCCATCATCCCCCAGTATCCCCCAATCCAACAATCTCCTCTTCTGGAGTGTCCTCATCTACTCACCACCTCCCCTCGTCCAAGTCCAATATCCTTCTTCTTTCTAGGCAATACTGCAGCTTTGGTAGTAATGTCACTTCCAACTACAACCAACCACCTTCTTCAGGTGTGTGTTATCGATCGATCGATCATTATCGAACGTACCAACAAAACAAAGCGTTTTAAGAAACAATCGAGTTTAATTTCTTTTAATGATAAATTCCACCCAAAAACAACCTTTGTTTATATGACTGATTTTCACAAAATTTCTTATTTACCCCCGAAAAAAAATATACACAAAATGTCGCAGACGCAAACGTAACTCTGCGATTCCAATATCTTTAACTCAAACTTTCTCTTTTGCGCTTCAATATTATTTATTATCCTTGTTCCAGCATAATTATAACTTTCTCCGCATAACAAAAGCAGCCGCGTGTTTAATAGCCAAAAATGCCGGCTTTTATATAAATTTTCATCAATTTTTTTCCTTGCATTTTTGACCATCACTTTAAATATTGTTGTTTTAATAGCAGTCCGTTATCTCGAAAAAAAATTGAGTTGTTTTGTTTACCCCTCTGAACCAGTTTTTGACACTTGGGTAGCAGCAATCATGAAGTAATAGCATAAGAATAATTTGAGCATTGGAAACTTAAAAGCATTCTTCCTTTTATGAAATCAGTAGTGAATTGAATTTTTATACCACTTTGTATCTGATTGAATGATTTTTGTAACTATATTACACTTGAGGCTGA